>OZ018395.1:17058585-17082139 GCA_963969525.1 Ontholestes murinus | reverse complement strand
CTCCAAAGCGGACAAGGGAAACACCATCACAATACTACCAAAAACAGACTACATTAACAAAGTGGAAGAACTGATCGAAGACAATAAATTCAAATTAATGAAAAAAGATCCTACGAACAAATACCAACAAGATGTCACACAAACAATTAAACTATCTAGAAGCATTCCAGAAGAGATGAAGTTTAAACTGAAAGAAATGAACCCACAAGCACCAGTTTTATATGGTATGCCTAAAATCCACAAAGATAATATTCCTGTTAGACCTGTAGTATCCTTCTGTCAAGCACTTACCTACAAACTATGTTCATACATCAACGATACATTACCGCGACACATACCTAGTAGATCGGAACTATGCATAAGAAATTCAATGGAATTTATTGAAAAAACAAAAGAAATCACCTTGTATAAAAAAGTTATACTGGTTTCATTTGACGTGAAAAGCTTATTTACGTCAATTCCAGCACCGGAACTTAAGATAATAATAAAAGAGTCCATAATGCAACATGCACCACATGAAATGGAATTACTCAAACTGATAGATATTTGCCTTGAACAAAACTATTTTAGGTTCAACAACAAATTTTATACTCAAACAAATGGCTTACCTATGGGTTCTCCGACGTCGCCGTTATTTGCAGAAATCTATATGAGATGGTTTGAACAAGAACTTTTTAAAAAAGAAGGTAATCATTCACGAACAAACAATATTTTTTTTTTCTGGTGCAGATATGTGGATGATGTTTTTTGCATTTGGGGAGGTACGCAAAGGCACCTGAACATATTCCTACAAGAATTAAACAAAATACACAAAGACATACAATTTACAATGGAGACAGAAAAAAATGGTACAATTAATTTTTTGGATCTAACAGTTCACACGCATCAGAACAAACTACAATGTTCAATACACAGAAAAAGCACCACCACGGACACAATCATACCAATAGATTCATAGCAAGCGCCCCAAATTAAACATTCACCTCTTAATGCCTTTCTACACCGACTCATCACAATTCCAATGTCTAGAGAGAACTACCTGAAGGAACTTAACATCATTCATGACATAGCCAGGAAAAATGGATACACCACACGAACAGTGAATAAATTGCTCAAAAACAAAAAGAGAAAAATTAAAAGTGGGTTATTATATAGCCCAAATACGAAGACGGAGGAAGCAAGATTTTACACCGTTATACCCTACATCAAAAATACTAGCAGTAAAATCAAAAAACATTTGAGCATACATAACATCAAACGTGAATAGATCAAATTTAGCATCATACATAGTAAATAATAAAATAGAATCAAAAGACAACCTTAAAAATTCAGGAATTTATAAGATAGGATGTTCAAATTGCAGCGGAATATATATAGACCAAACGGGGAGGAATTGTGAAATTAGGGTTAATGAACACCGCCGATCAATTGCACACCGAAAAGGATCAACGGGATTATCGGAACATTGTATCGAGACCGGGCACCACATGGGGGATATTACACCGATCCGAATTTCCAAAAAAGGCCGAAAGCTTAACCTCCTGGAGGGTTTGGAGATCAAGAAAGCTATTAGAGGTGGAGCTAATCTCCTTAATAACCAACATGAACTAATGCAGGCGGATAATATAATAATTGCGGGACTGTCCTAATTATAAACTTGTATATATATATATATAGCTTACACTACTTCATTATTAATTATTTTGTACTTTGAAAATGATCTGGAATGATCGAAACACGTATCAGGCAACTGAAAATAAAAATATTATGGAACTTAACAAGTGTTTTACCCCATTAAATTTAAATATACAAAAAACCAAATTATTTAATAGAATTGCCGAAGAATATAGGAATAATAAGTTTAATGATTTTTGGGGTAATTAAAAACACATTAAAACGAAGAACCATACGTTCAACATCTCAACAAACTCATGCTACGAGAAAAGCGCAATTGCTTCGATCTATTAACGATCCATTAACGATCAAGCGAGCATCTGTCACTTGTTTAGAGAACAGTTGAGCGACGTTGCTCGCCAACCTAATTTGGGCCCCGTGCAGCTCATTAACGTGCGCCGCTCCGCGTACGTTTTCCACCGCACAGGTAGAAAAATGCGTGTGCGCCATGTAGGGCTTTTCCGCGAATTTTCCGCGACCGGTTCGGCCGGTGCAACAAGACGGCGCTGCCGGACGGAGGAAAAAGCGACGCCTGTCGCGACGCGCGATTTTCTATAAACCGCGCGATCGAGGTCGCGCACAGCACACGCGATTCTCTTTTGCACCTCCAAGATCAGTTCAGTGCCGGACTCCTAGTGCGACTCGTTTTCACCTCATAAAAAAAAATAGTAATAACGCTCGGATTATACAGTTTTTTTTTCCACAATAATTATTTAAAAGGATATAAATAGGTAAGTGAAAGAAACATATAAAATAAGTGTTTTTTCTCTCAATCAATTTAATACTAAAAGTAAAAATTAAATATTCATTAGATGAATCAAACTAGATTTTTTTGTTTAAGACATTATTTTTATTTCAATACAAAATAATTAAAACTTGTATGTGTACCTATTTACTTACAAAAATTTAAATTATATTATATTTGTTTTCAAAATATTGACTTGTTAATGTATCTAATATTTTAAATGTTAACATAAAATATTTATGCAGATGTACTTAATAGAAATTTAATTGCAACTTTCTTCATAGTTAATATATTATAATTGTTTTCCCTAATCTAATTTCGAAAATAAAATTAATCAACATGATATGATGTAGTCTAAGCTAGATTTCATATAATATAAAATCTAACTTATATCATTAATTTTCTTCACATAACTCAGAAATAAACCAACTGAAATAAACTACTATGCTGAATAACTTTATTTTGCCACTATATTTATTATGTAACAAATAATAATAAAATAAATTTATCGAGTGTAATATCATAATATTCAAGAACACCTCAACAACATTTTACTTTGTTTTGTATAACAGATTTTATTTATTTGGTGACCAATATCGTCTACAAATTTTTCATATAGTTTGCATTTTAAACATACTGTAAACACTAATAAAAAAAATATTAATAAATATTTTTGATGTGTGATAAATTATATAGGTTCTTTAAAAAAGTTATTACTCATTTTTATATAACAATTATCAATATTCTTTTAAGATGGACACCTACTAAAATTTGTGATTTGCTAAGATTGAGCTTATTCAAATTTATTAACTTCATAATAGCATACATTAACAATCATCAAGATCATGTAAATAACAGTTAAATTTTTAAAATAAACAATAATTACAATCATCAATTTTGTTTCCGCAGAACAAAAATTCTTAGATTAGATCATAGTCATATAACTTCCGCACATTCCACAATTATCTTATTTATAATTCGCTTTGTTTAAAATTCAACTGGACTACGTACGTGCGTGTATAATTAAATAAATACGAAGTATATGTTTTTTTGCGTGTTAAATACGCAAATGAATTCGTTGCGTAACACCTAGTGTAAACGTCGCAATTGTTTCTATCGACGGTTCGATTGTTTGATAATGTTGCGATATTTTTCGCATCGAAAAGCTTATCGTCAAATGTGAAAGGTCTTCAAATTCGCTCGCTTTATATTTTTAGTGATGACCTCAGCGCGCGAATAATAATTATCGACGGTGCGCATTGGCAGATTTTCAAAATGTTAACGCGCTCGATTCGCGGACGCGAACGAAAATAAAATTAACAAAGCATTTAAATATTACATTAATATATTATTATATAATCTCATTATTTACGTACTAGGGGTGATTACTTAGATAATATCTAGATAAATATGTACTAGTAGTGATTACTTAAAGAAGACATTTAATGGAGGAAACTATAAATATAAATATTATTAGTTGGAATGTAATTTTATGAAATAATGTTTTGTGCGTTGCTATGCGGAAATCAACGAGTATTTTTGCTATTTTATTTATAATTTACAACTAATTTCAATTTTGAAAAATGCACACTAATAATAATAATAATAATAATAATACTTTATTTACGGAATACTCCATTTCAAATTATAATGAATACAAAATATATTAAGTATATACGTGAGAAAGGTAAAAATATATGTATATATATATATATACCACTGCTTAGCCTAAATAATGATTACAAATAAATTAAATCAAGTGTTAATTCAATACAAAAAAGAGGAACATGATTTCTGAAATACAGTTTATAATAAAAAATAACGCCAAGATCTTTAATTGAATCAACAGGTTGTAATTAATAATCATTAAGAACATATTTATTTAGTATACAATTCTTGCTTTTTACAAAAGATATAACAAAGCATTTACCCAAGTTGAGGAAAAGTCTGTTACGTTGACACCAATCTGTTATATTAATAAGATCAGATTGTTTAAACAGTCGTTTATGTTATTTATGATTTTAAACAGTTTAAATGTTCCGCGATATCATTAATAAATAAAAAAAAACAAAATCGGTCCACCATGTGAACCTTGAGGCACGACTGAAATACATTTATTTCTTTTGATATAAAGTTGTTGATACGCACATATTGAATACGACTTTGTAAGACGATAATTATGTTCGGTACTCCATTAGATTTGTCACTGCCAGTCTTCCAGAAAGAAAACTATGCTGTTTTACCGAAATTGTCTTATTATATATTCTTGCAATTCTGGTTGCAACAATATCATCTAGAAGTGTTGTAATTCTCAACAAAATCACACACACCAGACTTATTTATAAGCACCATGTTACTGGATTTTCATTTTTCAGGAAAAATCCCTATAATTAGAGATATTGAAAATAGCTATCAAAATTTTAGTAATGTGCATATACGGTTCTCTAATAAGATACTTGGAATGTTGTCAGGTCCTACGGAGCAAGAATAATTAATCGAGATAGGGTGCCAAATTCTTCATCCAAGGATACAATAATTCCAATATTATGTATTGTATTACTTAAAACGTCGGCGTTTTCGGATATATGAATATTACTTCCGGAGTCATTTATATATACAGATGAGAAATAGTTAGCAAACATGTCAATAATCTCTTCGCCCATACTAAAGCTTCTAATTCTTCTTCGAATTCATTGTAGCGTGGATGCCATCTTCTTTCCGTATATCCTTTACATAACACCAACAATATTTATCCTTTATGCAACACTCAACATGTTTTATATACATAGTGTATAGCGTTTTATTTAGGGCTTTACACCCAACACGTAAATTATTAATAACTAAGTAGTCATCATATTTAAGGGCTTGTTTATACATTTTATGCGCTTGCCTTTTTCTGCGAATACAAGCAATTAAATCTTTATTGAACATCGTGGGTATTTTGAATGTCTATTTCTTACTATTTTTGATGGAATATATGACTCAATCCCTTCATTCAATACTGGATGAAAATTATCTACAATTATGATTATTTATTACGCAGTCCAAGTCAACTAAAGAATAGAAGATATTTAGATCGACATAATTTTTATGACAATACATGTAAATCCTTTCCTCAGTATCTAGTACACAGTAATTAAATGGTGCAATATTTTCGATATCAAAACTATAATAATTGATTGATGAGGCTAATAATTGTTGAAAGTGCTTATATAGTTTTATTTATATTAAAGTCAAAACTTAAAGCAATGTGATGTTTACTAACATTGGATATTGGGTCAGTTGCTTCGTGTACATTTAAAGATGGTACGTGAGTGAATGAGTTTTATTAGGAATATTAATAATTTGACTTAAATTCAGAAATTCAAATGTTTCCACTGCAGTTTGGGCTTGGCTCGATAATGTACGATAACCCTGTTGGCATTCCCAATCAATATTGGGCAGATTGTAATCACCATATATTATAAAGCAATGCTCAATGATTGAGTACTTAATTGATCTATTGTTGTACAATGTTGCTGATATTTAACATCAGATGATGGTGGAATATAAGCCTCACCGATAAATAAATGTGTATCACCCACAGCAACAGATACAAATATTTGTTCAATTTCATTATTCTCTATGTTTACACTATACGATTTAAATATTTTGTTAATGGCTATGAGAACACCACCTTCTTCCATTTACCTACTAGTAGTCACAATACGATCACGTCTATAAATGTCATAATTGTTCCATGCTAGTTCATTATGTTTTATTTCATTATTCAGCCAAGTTTCCGACAAAGTTATATCATATAATTATATCATATAGATAAAAATTAATGTTTAGCATAATATCTTTAATTTTTGTTTTCATACCGCCTACATTTTGGTAGTAAAGGCTTGGGCGTTTTTTTTTAAATTGTTGTAATGGTGTGATTTGGACAAATTAGCAGATTGTTGCGATATTAAATTCCCCAACCTAGGTCACCTTGATCCATTTTCTTCTGCAGCTCCTGATACACGTCTTTTGAATATTGTCTCTGCTTGGCGGTTAAAATGATTAATACGGATATTATTATGTTTATTTGTTTATAGTACTCTCTTGGCAGTCAATTTTCAGAGACCTTGGTTTCTTAGCTTTTGATATTCCTATTCGGATAACTTTAATTCGTTTGACAACGATGCCTAAGGGAACAAAAATTTCGTTAATTGCTGGCATATCATGTTTAATTTTTTGATCTATTGATTCTACCATAGCTTCACGTTAAACAAAAGAACTTTCGCTTATTCTTATCATCAATTTCGAAAAGTATATATAAGTTTCAAGTTTTGTCAGGCGGCTTTCAAATGTTTTGTCTATTGTCTGATATTAAGCTTATTAAATTATTATTTATTCGATCAAGTTTATTAGAAATTTTTTTATTGATTGTTGAACCTAAATTATTGTTCTTGCGCATGTTTTGTTTGTTGGCGGATCTACACAACTAAAAATGTATAATCGCCATTTTGTAAGGATGATAGTGAAGTATAATGAAGTATAAGAATTTTCCTCAGAACGATCGGTAAGTCCACAGTTGCAACACTGAAGCTTTCACTGCCTCAATATTCTCAGGGGTTCTAATGGGCCGAAAGGCAACAGTCCTTCGTCTTGTCATACAATAAGTTTATCTGAACGTAGTGACCAATGCAACAATTGATTTTCGATCTGGAACAGGAGCCAATGGGGTTAAATTAAAGTGACTCCGAAAGGCGCGCTCGGTTGCGATCACAGAACATTCCCTAGAAAAGTAGGCCTCAACGGCAAAAGCATGAACAGTGGTTCAAACGCATGATGGCGAATGAACTTTGTCTGAACAAAACTATATAGTCCTCTCGAACGAGACCACTAGTGCTCCTCTACGACTTTCTAAAAAAGTTATGTGGCCGCACCCTGTATAAGTTTTAACATAAATTATTTAATTCACTCTACATATAGCAGCCTTAAATTTACTAAAAGAAGAAGAAAACAAATCAAAATTAGCGTTTGTAGTAAGTAAATTAGAAAATCTCAATTTATTGATAGGATTGCAATAAATATAATTGTTATGAAAATTACTTAATCTAAAAAGTGGTTTAGATCTCAGATGCCTTAAGTAGCTGGAAATATGAAAATTAAAAGGTTGAATTAAATTAACCATTTATCAGACCATCTGGTATTTTGAATAATAAAGGGTCCGCCAATAGGGACGCGCGAAGTTTGCCGGAAGGGTGCGGCCATGTTGTTCGAGGTAGAGCTGTCAAAGTTGCTGTCATTTGTTCAGTATATAACCCCAAATCACCATGGCAAGTTTGAGTGTCGAGCAGCACGTGCAAATTATTAAATTGTTTTACAAAAATGGGTCATCAGTTCGAGCAACGTTCCGCGCACTTCGCCCATTTTACGGTCGCGATGATCGACTATCCGTCGATTGGTGGGCAAATTCGAGTCGACTGGTTCAGTAAACAACCAGCCAACACTGACACGTCGACGAAACGCGCGATCGAACGAAAATATCGCTGCTGTCCGTGAGAGTGTGCGCGAGAACCCGAGGCAGTCCATTTTTTGTCGTGCACAGGAACTTGGCCTTTCGGAGACATCAACTCGCAGAATTTTGGATTTGGGTCTGCACCCGTACAAAATCCAATCGACCCAGGAGCTCAAGATAAACGACGACAGACAGCGTCGGGCGTTCGCTGACTGGGCTCTGGAGCAGTTGGAAGCAGATCCCCATTTTGGCCGAAAAATCATCTTCAGCGACGAGGCTCATTTCTGGATGAACGGGTTTGTGAACAAGCAAAATTGCCGCATTTGGAGTGAGAACAACCCACACGAGGTCCACCAAGTGGCAATGCATCCCCAGAAAATCACTGTTTGGTGTGGATTTTGGGCCGGCGGCATCATCGGTCCGTACTTTTTCGAGAACGAAGCTGGGGCGGCCATAACCGTCAATGGGGAGCGCTACAGGTCGATGATAACCAACTTCTTTTGGCCTAAACTGGATGATATGGACACGGACGACATGTGGTTCCAGCAGGACGGCGCCACGTGCCACACAGCCCATGCCACAATGGACATTCTGCACGAGCGATTTCCAGACATGGTCATCTCGCGCGGAGGCGATATCAACTGGCCACCGAGATCGTGCGATTTAACGCCTTTAGACTTTTTTCTCTGGGGCTATCTCAAGTCGCTGGTATACGCCAACAAGCCTCTAAACACCGATGACCTCAAAGTCAACATACGCAACGCCATCGCTCAAATTGAGGCCGATATGTGCTCCAGAGTCATCGAAAATTGGACCTCCCGGATCCGGGCTACCAAACGGAGCCGCGGTGGTCATTTGAACGATGTTATCTTCCATACTTAATGGGGTCGAATACCCTTTCGAATGAAAAATAAATTTCGTTTCTACCTCACACACAACTTGTTTTATTCAATTTTAAAGTTCACGCGCCCTTATTGGCGGACCCTATATATACGGATAAAATTAATTCTACGAATTTCCAACAAATCAATATCAAGTAAACAACAAACAATATAATAATTCTTTATTTCTCAAAAGATTCAGATGCATGATATACTTAAAAGAGATATTGTCCAAATAATGATCTAATGAACGAATGAATGAGTACCGGTGAAAGACCATTCACACAGTAAGTGTTTATTTACATATATTAGAATACAGTAGTCATAATAATCTATATAGTTCTATCACTATTAATAACTACTTAATTTTTCGTCTAAATTCATTAATATTCATAATTTGCCTATAAGATATGATTAAATACATTGTGATTTTTCATATATGGTCAGCTTATGTATAGAAAAGTTGTATGTAGAATTAACAGTTCTTCATAGAGCATTCTGTTTGATTTTTGAATTTGACAAATAAATCTTTGTGTTGTTGTAGAAATAATAAGCAATCATAATCATAAAACCACATGATGGTTAAAAGAGAGTTTGTTCTAAAAAGATTCCTACATTAATAGTATTCCATTTTAAACATTAAACGTATGGCCATCTTTTGGCACTTGAAAATGTCTCGACTAGAAAAGGAAGCCCCCAACATATGATACCATATCGCGCTACTAAACAGAAATTAGCGAGGTTTAATAGTGCGCATCGAATACATCAAAAAATCCCAAATTAACAATTTGTTCAGTAAACCCTAAAGCTTTAAGTTTTAGATTAAGACCTTATGTTGTACACGATCAAGGGCTTTCAAAAAATCTGTATAAATCGTATTAATTTCCCTATGATCGGTAAATGAGTAATAAAAAGTTTTCAAATTCTAACAAATTAGTTATTGCCTTCCGAAAGCCCATGTTGTTGACTACGTGTTTAGACATTCAGGCTAACTGATGTGCTAATAATTTATCTAAAACATTAGGTATACATAATTAATTATAGTTTTGCGATCATCGTTTTTGAAAATAGGATTAATGTAGCTATTCTTCCATTTATTAGGAAAGCAAGAATTATGAACTGATAACTAAAACCATATACTGATTGGTTTAGCCAATTTGCTAAAAAAATACCAGGAATTCCATGAGGGCAATAAAATTATTAAAAGTAATACCAATTTTTTATATACATCTTGTAAAGATATAACTAATTTTGCGGGATTCGCGGTCTTCGATAATGTAATATTCTCGTTAAAATTATTATCAGGAATAACATTACGATGGGACTCAGAGAAGAAATTGAAAAAAGCATTTACTGTCTCAGTATCATTTGACAAACTATTACCATTACCATTTTTCCATGCGATAATAAATTTCGAAACATTCGAAGCATTACTTTTTATATTAGATCGAACACGATCACAATAATGATCATAAAGTTGCTCACTTAGTACTGAACACTGCTGCTCCCGAAGATTAGAAAATACAATATAATCATTGTAGCAATCTTTACAATTTTTATATTTAACGTGAGCATTTTTTTCTGCTTAATTAACTTAAGAGGCAATTTAACAGCTGAATTTCGTAAAATTATGCGATCGGTTAATTTGATTGGCAATAAATTCATTAATTCAGTGGCTGTGAGACTTCACCATCCTGTTGAAACCACATGTCAGTGATATCCATATCATCAATAATAGGCTGAATCACGCCTCCAGCACACATAGAACACCATACAGTGTGTTGAGAATTCAAAGGATTCTAAACAATCGTTCTTGAATTATCAGAAGACCAAACGTGTCAAAAACTGATTTTTTGAGAGAAACTGCAATATGGTCGTTGTGGATAGCCCCAATTGTTGAGAACATCAGGGAATTGATTGAATCTTCAACAGTGTGGCTCAAAGCTGCGATATTTTCACTTGAACGGCCCGGTCGAACATGTGTTTGTGTTGGCACATTAGAGACCAAGCATATCGATTCAAATTTATCGACCAATTTCTTAATAGCGGTCTAAGAAGAACGATTATGTTGACCGAAAATATCACGAATTTTATGAAATGTAACTTTTACATATCCACCATTTTTATTTCAACTGTTGAAAAAATCTGATATAATATTTTTGGTATCCAATATTTTATAAATTGTATTATTTGTTTATGAATACACGCAATTATCATGACATTCCTTATTTATCGTTGAACGTTCAAGGTCAGCATTGTATAAAAGTGTACATAACATGATGTGTATTACTGAACCAATGTCATTCAAACTTTTCACTCAATTATAAATAGAACGACTTTTTGTTACTTGAACAAAAAAACACAACGTATTTCTTTTTTTTTTTTAAATGTATCAACTGCATTTTTCCTGAAAATCTACTTTAATTAGTAAACACATGTTTTACTAGTAATTGGCATTGTTAAATTAATCATTTCAATAGACACCGATCGAAACGTGCTCCAGCAATCGATGTTCAATTATCCTATGACGGTGACAAAAGGACACTTTATTACAAACTTTCTGCGTAAATTTCGCCCTTCCCTCCATTCTACCTGCTACCACTGATTTCGCATTCGTAAACATTCTTTCAATCCAGTCTTCATTTAATCGTTTGCAAGTTTTCTAAACTTTCCGAACAATCTTCCGCAACTATATAAGGTAGGTTTAATTAATTATTCAATTGTTTTTCTTTGTGCAAGAACAAATTTCATATACTAGGAGAATTTTGTACTTATCAAAAAAAAAACTAAATTTTATTATTATTACACTTAATTTTTCATCAATTTCTAATAATTATATAGTGTTAGAATTACACAAATGCTCACAATTTAGATAATAATAAATATTCGATTTAAGCAAAAATAAATACATTAACATCACTAAATTGAAAGAAAAAACATCAAATTGGCTGAGGATACTGGTTACCTTAAAAAAAATCCTTTAAAATGTTTTCTATTGACAATGATTAAGATTTGGGCGAAATTTACATCCAAATAAAATTATTAAAGATTGTATTTTGAAATTATTCAAACATAAATTTATATATTTTATATATTTTTACACACTATTTTATAAATCAACTAACAGTTTTTAGGATGTGGAACAAACAAAACTACTGAAAGTGAAATAAAACACGGTAATAAAATGGAAATTTATGTAAATATGCGTGAATGGTAATGAAGGCCTTGGTTTTGTAATTTTTGTTTTCAGATAATAATCGCTCGTTACCATAACTCACACAGAATGAAAGGGTTTGGTAAAATTGAACTGATTTGATGCGAACATGTTATAGAAATCATTTATTTTTACTATAGTGATCTTCTCTTGTAAGGTAACTATGGTCATCTAATATTCCCGTTTTGATGAATCCACGTTTAAAAGCAACACTAGTTTGCATGTATCTAATTCTGTTAAATAAATTTAGAGTTAATATGACAGAAATTTGTTATAATAATAATTTGCGTCCAAACATATTTCAATATCTTCTAGATATGTTTACAAAAAATAAGTATGCAAGTAGCTGTTGAGATTCTTACGAAGAAGATGAAAGAGACTTTTAAATAAGAAGTTGCAGTCAAAGTGTGAAATTTTAGAAACAGTCCGTAATGTTAGGGATAATTTTCTATTGATCTTATAGTATTGTGAGGTATAACAAGTAGTTGCGATTTCGCTAGATGGCGCGCATTCGAAATGTCCATATTTTCATGACTTTGGCGCATAAATAAAGTTGAATTTGACCGATAGCATGGGTTATGTTGGCTTTGAGGATTTCTGTGGTTTCTCATAGATCTGAAACTTACCACGGCCTCGGTGGCAAGTTCACATCACCTCCACGTGAGATGACCATGCCCCAAAATCTCTCATATGGATTGAACATGGCATTAGTTGTGTAGTACGTAGTGCCGTCCTGTTGAAACCATATGCCATTGGTGTCCATATCATCCAAACCTTCCAATCTGGAACAGATTATGTACCGAGAAAAAGAGGCAGGTCCAGAATCAGATGGATGGACGATGCGGAAGAAGATCTAAAACCGATGAACATCAGAGTTTGGAGGAGAAAAACCCAAGAGAGAGTAATATGGAAGGAAATAACCAAAAACACAAAGACCCACCTAGGGTTATAATGTAATATATAACTTAATTCTACACTGGCATTCTTCAACATGCACAAAAAACTAAAATAAGTTTCCAGTCCATATATGAAGAAAGTGAACAGTAATGACTGATATCGCAGATACACCGATATTAGACGAGCATGTTCTCGTAAAAACTACATAACATATCTGTTCCAAGACGATAGGGGAATGAAAACGGCCTAATATGAAAACTACGAAAAAGGAAAGGAAATACTGAAACTCTGAAGTAATATATGCTGTAAAAACAGCTAAAAATAAGAAATGCCCCGAACCGAACGATATACTGGTAGAAGTATTGAAACTGTTAGATGAAGACAACATTAAAATACTTCA
Source organism: Ontholestes murinus (assembly GCA_963969525.1). Classification (NCBI taxonomy): domain Eukaryota; kingdom Metazoa; phylum Arthropoda; class Insecta; order Coleoptera; family Staphylinidae; genus Ontholestes; species Ontholestes murinus. The sequence continues at coordinate 17,068,837 of OZ018395.1, read as the reverse complement.
GCAGCTCCCTAAAAAACAGCAATCAAAACAATGTAGCGAACATAGGTTAATAAGCCGAATGAGCCATTTCTTAAAACTATTATTGCAAATTGTACATAATATAATCCGGAACAAATGCAAAGAAACTTTGGAAACAACTCATTTCAGTTTCAGAAATGCATTCGGAACCCATGAAGTTTTAGTAGTAGTAGTGTATGGCTAAAGCAACATTAATTATATCCTAATGAATTGTACCGATCACCCAACCAACTGCTGACCTGAATTAACGTTTCTGCACGCTCTCTAACGCTAGTTCGGCCTCAACCAAGTGTAATGAAGTTTTATTTGTGTTGAAACACTTTGTTGTATCACACACGGTTTCTATTACAATTACAATTGTAGTTTGAAAATGACCATGTAATGGTTGAAACCGGTCACTAATAATAAAAACCGTTGTGTGATAACAACAACGTGAATTTCATTTATCGTCCTAATTTTCAAAATGTAACACAAAGTAATGGCTTCAAGCATCAACTATAAGATCCGGATAAATTGGCATGAACTACATTCACGAGAATAGAAACATTTTTATGTAACGACTCTTTAAAACTAAAACTCAAACACAGAATAAATAAATGCAAGGAAAAATTGAAGGTAGGCGAGGCACTGGTAGGAAACAAGCATCTTGATTGAAGAATATCAGATATGGATATTTGCAGTGCAAAAAAACTATTACGACTGGTGCAAGATATAAATAGATTCGTGGATGTGATTGCCAATGTTAGGAGACCGAACAGGATACATAGAAGAATAAGGATATAATGCCCTTCCTGTTAGGTGTAATTTTAGTTTCTTCATAACTAACAGTATTGGTGGGATTATGGAGTCGGTTGTTGGGGTAACGGTAACGTAGTTTAGTGAGAATCGTAACGCAGAGCGTTTAACATCAATATTATCAGATGTATTGGAACTAGTTTGGAGAACAGCCATAATCAATAATAGTTTTATAAATTATTGTTCAGTTTTAATTGAAACTTCTTTATTTGTATACATGAATGCCTAAATTATTTCGATGGTGTGATCATTCATTTTGAAACGCTGTTTAAATGATAATTTGCTATCAAACTAAATCCATAAGTATTTGCAACACTAGGGTGGAGATATAGGTAAATTATTGATTAGTAAAATAGGTGATGAATTTGTAGGTTTATGATAAAGAATAAGCAGATGTGTTGATTTTGAAGCGCCATTTTGCGAACCATTGTTGCCGAGTATCAAGCAACTGTTGTAGGGTTTTCATTGCTTTATCAAGTGTTATACTGGATGTAATAAGGGCCTCGCCATCTGCAAAGAATTGAGCATATGCTGAGGGACTATATCATTTGGGATTCGAGTTGTAAATGTCTGAAAAATAGGATATTTTAGTATATAAACATAACACATGACTCAATAAGTCTCCAGTCTAACAAAGAAAAACATTTTTTTTAGAAATTTCACTTTATTTATCTACTTACTCTGCTTCAAGAGTAATACTTTCATTCCAACGCTCCTCTAACTTTTCGATGCCCTTTATGTAAAAAGATTTGTCTTTGCTTTCAAAATAAGCCTCAGTTTCGACAATTACTTCTTCATTTGAACCAATTCTCTTTCCCTGGAGCATCTTTTTCATTTCTGCAAAAAGCCAGTAGTCACTGGGAAGGGGGGGCAAAACTGGAGAGTTCGATGTGTGGAGATTAATCAATTGTTTTCATCGACTTGTGAGACAGGGCATTAGCCTGGTGAAACAGCACTTTTTTCTTTTGTATGTCGGGCCGTTTTTTTTCTTGATTTCTGCAATCAATCGATCCAATAATGCCATGTAATATTCATTATTGATAGTTTTGCCTTTCTCAAGATAGCCGATTAACAAAATACCATGAACGTCTAAGAATAAGGATGCTATAATCTTGCCATCCGACTTTTAAGTTTTTAGTCACTTTGGACCACTTTTACCGGCTGCTGTTCACTAAGCTGACGATCTTTTTGATTCAGGCGTGTAGTGGTTTCCCGAAGGGGTAGTTGACGGGCACAGCCATTTGGGAGTAGTGACCCCACGTACCCGAGCCATTCATTGCACACACACACCCGCTCATCACACACACACACACACACACACACACACACATACAACGACACTAACACCCCGTGAAGTAATGCCAGACGGCGGTTCCGAGGGGTGTCAGGTCGACTTGGAGAGGTGGTTTTTAGTGGGTATACCAGTAGTTCTGGGGACTCCCACACTCTGTCTATAAAAGTTTTCCACCTCCCAGCCACGAAAAAAAAGGCATGTAGTCGTGGATCCATGTTTTATCCATTGTCACATATCGACGCAAGAAATCCTTTTTATTTTGCTTGAATAGCTCCAAACAGCACTCTGAATCATCGACGCGTTGTTGTTTCTGGTCCGGTATGAGCAAACCTGGTATCCACTTCTAAAGCAACATGCGCATGCCCAAATTTTCATGTAAAATTGTAAAGACACTACCTTCTGATATCTTCAAGGTGTCAGCTATTTCACACAAGTGGATATTTTTAATGTTTTCCGGAACAACTGTTGATTTTGGGCGAACAGATGGTTCAGGATCATTAGTGCTTGTACAATCGCGTTTAAATGTAGCATACCAGTTAATAATAGTTATTTCCCTGGTGCAGAGTCCCAATAATGCTTATCAAGCCACTGTTTGGCTCCAACAGTATTTTTCCCCATCAAAAACCCCAAACTGGGGTCACTAACGTCTGTAACATCTAAACTAATGGTCAGAATTTCATGAAATTTTGACACGTACTGTTCTAAGGTTAGTATTACCCGAAAATGGCGTCGGTCAGTCAACAATATTGCCATATATGTGTCAGACCGGGGACTTATTGAGTGACGTATTATTACTAGAATTAACAAGTGTATAGCAATATACCAATGTTGCTACATAGTAAAGAATTAACTCATTGTGTAAATTTTCTTAATGCAATTTGTTGAAAATTAACTTGCAGAGAGCGATCTTTATCGGTTTTATAGTTACAGTAATTATCCATCATTTCTTCTTATTTCTATTTCGCGTCCCAGTCTCGTCAGCATCTTTACCCTGGCATCGTCTTCTCTCATCCAATCTATCACTCTTCCACATCCGTCCACCCAATCCTTGTCTACTTTCTTGCATTCCTCTACCAGATGACTCCAAGTACGCTTCCCATCCTTACACAGCACGAATTCTCCATATCGCCGTCCATATCTTTCTCCTCCGTCTCGAATTTCGCAGTTGTTAAGATCATTCTCTCTTTTCTTCCAGGTACTTTGGCACCCTCCCATGTACCTGCCACTCCCTATAACATTCATTATATCCACTATACTCTATACTCGTCTCTTTTACCACTCCACCTCCTTCGACTTCTCATGCACCCATCCTTCACGAGCTTGCATACTCCTCCATGATCATTTCAGACAATACATTCTGCTTATTTTCGCTCGTCATAGCCCCACTCCTATATACACACTTCCCTTACATACCTCCTTCATCAATCTCCCCTCGTTCAATCCCTACAACTTCGTCTCATACCCGGCCACTCTCCTTATCACTTCACATACTCTCTCTATTCGTTTTCCGAAACAATGTGTATTCAGGTGTTAATTTCTCCACCTACAAAATCTGCTTCAGGAACCACCACTCTTCTCTCTCTAATCTTTCGTTACTTGTGATGCCCCATACCTCCACCCCATACATCAAGACCGGTCTCAACTATTCTGGTAGTTTAGTTAGTTTTCTTTCTAAAAATCATTCTAACTTATTTTCATTGTTCAGTTTTTTTCAACTGCTTGCATCTATTTAATCCTTGTCATTATTTATTCTAGCGTACCCTTGACCTACCACAACAATTAATACATTGATCTATCGTAATCGCGACCTACCTTAACAAACTACGCATTAACCTAGATTATGTATGTAATAATTTATAGGACTTTTTTACATTTTATTTTCATTTATTTTCATTTTATTTTTTCGGAAGTTTTTGCATAGTAACTTGGGAGTGAGTGATGTTACATGTATACCGCTCACGAAAAATGATGTATATTCATCTTTTAAAGTTGGTGTTGTTACAACTGATTCTGACAGCATATTATCTGCTGAAAAATGGCCGAAAGGTGTTGTTTTGTTATGACGATGGAATTCTCCACTGGTTGAGATCGTCATTGGTTTTGGTTCAGGTGATTTGAAATAATATTAATTATGTAACACTATAACATGTATATTCACCATATATGTTGATCAAAAAATGTACAAGTATTTACAGCGCGGTCAATTTGTATATGTTTCACAGTTTAAGGTTTAAAGCTGACTGGTTTTACAAAAATAGCAAACTAATTCAATGATAGCAAGAAAATGTGGGGGTGAACTCGTTCATTGGCTAGTTCGGCAATTCCTCCTTCCTTGGGGTTGAGAGGTGGTGGTAGATACTTACCCAGAAAGGTTCCATTGTTCGAGACGCTCCCTGCAGTTATATTGCTATCCGTATAAAATAATTCCAAATTTCGTAGAAACTTGTAAATTAGAGGGAAAGGTCGTAAATCTGGATAACAGCAACGGTCCGCCACATGCGTCCTCGAATCTAGACAATGGTCGGTCCCGGGCCATGGTCAATTCCGCGTAAGTGTCCTAAATCTTATTCAAAACGGCTCGTAACAGGTGTGTCAATACGTGTTTTTATCAATCGACGACGTAAAGAAATAACAACTAGGTCAAGTAACGATAATGCAAATGAACGGTCTACTTTTTTACCTCATGCGAGTACCAATCCTGCTCAAGTGATTTAACATCTGGTGGTAGTACTCAACCCTCATCATCATCTATAACTACTGTGCAAGCGTCTAAGGATCTCTCAAACCTGACCTTGCAGTTATACTACCAAAACGTACGAGGACTGCGTTCCAAATTATTCTTATTAAATACTGCTGTTCCTTTAACTGATCATGCTGTTTCTATTTTTAGTGAGACGTGGCTGATAAATTCTATTTCTAATTCTGAACTAGATTTTAAAGAGTTTAATATCTATCGATATGATCGTAACTGTATTGCAACATCCAAGTCGCGAGGTGAAGGAGTTCTTATAGCAGTATCAAACAAATATTCTTCATATGAAGTATACAGTCATAACTCTCTTTATGAAGAACTGTATGTCTGTATTCACGTGGCTAGTAGTAAAATTATCATCGGGGTAGTTTATATACCTCCTAACTCAGACTACTCAATTTACCAAAGTCATTGTGAATACGCAGAATCATTATCACTATCACATTCTAATACATTATACATGTTTGGTGACTATAACTTGCCCTCTGCTACGTAGATAAATGGCGAATATGGTGTTCGAACGGTATCTGGCTGTCCTAAAGTAACCCTGGTATCAAATACGTTCGGCTTTATTAAATCACACCAATGTAATACAATACGTAATACTCATAGTGTCATTCTAGACTTAGTTTTTGCACCATCTAATTGTTCAGATTTATTACATCTCTCAGAATCGATGACTCCAATTTTACCATTTGATGCTCACCACCCTCCCTTAGATTTAACCGTGCAGTTTGGCAATTCATCTGTGAACGCATGGCTCCATAATGAAAACTAGCCTACGACTTTAAGCATGCGGATTACACATCCTTGAATGATGTGTTCCTCAATATAAGATGGGATGCTATTTTCGAATATTAATGAAGCTTGCCATCGTTTTTACTCCATAGTTTTTGATAATTTAGACCTTTACATTCCGAAAAGAAGTGTAGGTTAAGTGGAAGAGTAGGTTAAGTGGAAGAACAGTAGTAGTTATATGTCAACTACTTGAACTTCGCCTACACTAGAATATATTTTATGTATTACATTCTTTCTGTAAATAAATAAAGCCGTAATAATAAGTACGACCCATAAGAAAACGTACACTTTTCCAAAATGGTTCAGTAGGAAACTGAAACAACTAGTATTTTTAAAGAAGAAACTGCATAGAGCTTATAAGTTATCTCGATGTCCCTCGGATTATTCGAAATTCAGTCGAATTTATGATAAATGCAAAAAACTAGCTAATGATTGTTATTTAAACCACATCCAGTCGGTTGAAGGTTCCATCAAAAATAATCCAAAAGCTTTTTGGGGCTATGTTAAATCCAAGCGCTCATGTCATCAAATACCGACGACTTTTATTCATGGAGATTCATTGACCACTGGCACGGAAGACATAGCGAACCACTTTGCTCAATTTTTTATATCTGTTTATTATCGAATAACACAGGCCAGCCTTCTTTTAGTAGTAATCTTTTAATTGACAACTCTCATATAAACGAAAACACACCGCCTGCCTTAAAAATATCGGATGTATTGAGTGAACTTATGTCATTAAAAGCCAATAACTCTCCAGGCCCAGACGGTTTACCTGCTTCATACATTATGGATGCCTTCGCAGAGAGAAGTCAGGTAGATTCTATCTATACTACTTCTCTAAGGCATTTGACACTGTCGATCACACACTTTTAATTAATAAATTACGCGGTTTTGGAGTGAATGGCACTCTCTTACGTTGGATTCAATCATATTTATCCGATAGAATTCAAATTGTTCGAATTGGTCAAAGTCTATCGCATCCTATTGACGTAACTTCTGGTGTTCCCCATGGGTCCCACCTAGGTCCCTTGTTATTTAACATTTTTATAAATGATTCTGTAACCTGCTTTTCCAACGCGAGATGTTTAATGTTTGCTGACGATATGAAGATTTTTATGAAAATCCGATCGATGGAGGATGCTAGGGTATTTCAAAATGAGCTACACTCGTTTGGTGCTTGGTGCCGAGATAACAAGTTCTATCTAAATTTAAAAAAGTGTAAATTAATTACTTACGTCAGACGAGCATCCACTATAAGAAATGATTACGTTTTGCTGGGTGAAGAATTGTCACGGGTTGAATCCATAAAAGATCTAGGCATTGTATTCGATTCTAATTTAACATTCACCACACATATAATCAACATAGTGGCTAAATCTTACCAACTCTTAGGATTCATCAAACGGCACGCGAAAGATTTTCAGAATTATCGTACAATAATCATTTTATTCAATGTCCTTGTTCGGCCACATCTAGAGTATTGCTCACATGTATGGTCGTCTCCCTTCACTAGTGTAAGCAAGGAAAGTATCGAACAAGTTCAAAAAAAATTCGAGCGTTTTTTAGCATTTAAGTGCAACTTACACTGACTTATTATCAATTTTTAATATTGTAAGCCTGGATACTCGTCGCGTAAATGCATATATAATACTTGTTTACAAATTGCTTAATAGTATTATTGACTGTCCCGATCTGCTCAGTCTGATAGGTTTACATGTTCCTTCTCGTTCCCTGCGTGGTAATATTACCTTCCACGAACCTTTTCAAAAAACAAATTATGCGCAGTACTCTGTGGCTACAAGAATTTTAAGCCACGCCAACTTCACACCTCCGGAGTTTGGTTTTTTTGTGGATTCGCTCAATAAATTACGTAGGTTGCTAAAATAAATTTTTAATCTGTTTTGTAATTGTCTTGAATTTTATAAATGTTTATTTAATTTTATCTTAAGTATTTATTAGTGTATATATGTAATTTAATATTTTAATAACAATTGTATTTTAGGTATTTCTGAAATGGCTTCCGTTAAATAAATAAATAAAATAAAAAAATAAAATTATCTGTGATCTTATCAATGTATATTACTATTCGTGTTAATTTATTAGAAAATTTAAAGCTCACCTCAAGTTCATTTCAACTTTTCTTAAATTGAATTATTTTTGAATAGTTTTAACAATTTAACTGAATATTTAAGGGATTTGTATAATTGTGCAAACTGATTTTGAAACAATATTTCTGTGTTAAAATTTTGTTTTTTATTTCCGAAATTTTATGCAAATTTTGCTTTTTGTTTTATTTTTTGCAAAGGATATTTATTATTATTATTATTAATAGTGTTATTAAACAAAATTTTTACCAATATCATAACGTTATTTATTCCAATATTACTGAACAATAAATAGAAGTGTTATAATGATGATTATATCATTTTGATGTTTGTAGTTAACATATTTGCCGTCCTAGGTTTTTTTTTGTTTTTACGCTATTTTCAATACTTTTAAATCAATTCAGAATTTGATATCTTTCTGGATGAGAATAATGTTATCAAATCGTCATAATATTTAGGCTAATGTGATTTAATTTATTTAAAAATACTATATAATCATTTCTGCTACAATGATAATATTTCAAAAGCTTCAAATAAAATTTTATTTAATTGTTTCATTTCTAATTTACGTCTATGTTTGCTCAAAACATTGGGCAAAGTTTAACCATTAAGGCTACTTCTAAATTCTGGTCGAAATTGTTATTAAAAGGTATAAAAATAAATAGAAGTGTTATAATGATGTTCGTAGCACCATTTAATTGAGAAATAACACAATTTCTAAACAGTGAAACAAACCAAAATTGTGTTATTTCTATATTACAAAATGTTTTACCACGAGCTACATGAGAAACTAATTCAAGAAATACCATTTCAACCGTCTTTTCTTTTTAACGATTTTTTCAATACTTTTAAATCGATTCACAATTTGATATCTTTTTGGATGAGAATAATGTATTTTTTTTTCGGCAAATTAAAAAGCCATTAAGGCTACTTCTAAATTCTTGTCGTAATTATTATTAAAAGATATAATTATATTGTTAAAATCCATTAATGTTTTCGTTTTATCTTGATTACTTTCAACTTTACGAAAATATTGCCTACTACAATAAATTGCTGAAGACTCTGAATTCTTAAAATAATATTTAATACATAAAAATTTATTCACACAACCTCGTAAATTTGTAGCCAATCAAAAATTCTTCCACTAGTTAAATACATGAAATATTCCCACGTAAAAAAGCAAATAATCCATAAAATACGAGGTAAACACTTTACCGTCCTTCGCCTTCACATAACATATTTGTTTATACAATTAAGAGTTTGAACAGGTGAGGTTTGGCGTTTAGATTAAATATTTAAAGTAAACACAGTTCGAAAACGTAGACTATTGTTTTAAATATTTACTAAGCAAATTCCTACTATCAATATACCATTTTTAATGATTAAGTTTTATTAAAATCTAAGCGAATTTTTATAACTGAATAGTTGAGGCTATTAGTTGTTGAAAGTTCATATTCTAATCACTTTGGTAAATTTTCGTAAATGAAATACGATAACACTTTCAAATATTTATTTTGCTGTTCGCGACAATTGTTTCGACACACTGTGTCGAAGAATGATAATTTTTATGTCTGAAGTATACGAGGGGTTCCTTTGATATTTTGGGAATGAACTATTCAGATGCTGTCTTCTAACAAATGACGTCCATATCGTAAATTTGTACTTTTTATCAGTAAAATTAATCGAAGCTTTTGATGTCCATGTAATATTTGTGTTGTTACAGTGACAAAAAATTTATTTCGACCAAAAATTAAGTCATGAACTGTTACCGGCGTTCAGTTTACCTGAACGTGGTAACAAATGCGTAATTATATTTTAATCCATTTTACGAGCTACCCATTGCTCCTAATAATAATTTGCATAAATTCCGCATTATTGAAATAATCCAAACGAGATAATTTTCCAAAATGTGCAGCTGCCAGTGCCGAACAATAAATCGGACCCTTTTTCGGCGAACGAGGATAATTACCTGTTCCAAGAATAACCGTGCCTACGTGACAAGAACAAAGCCGCGGTACCTGAGATCACCATATAAAACCAGGCTCCGGCCATCGCTCTTTACCAGTCGTCTGCCATCAGCAGCGGTGGTCAGCCTGGTCGGCTTTGCCGATTCAAGCCTCTTGCTCTTGTATATATTGTATATTTTTCTATGTCTATTTTCTGTCTATCTTTTGTAATATATTTTCTTCTTCTCCGGCCCCATGTTTAATTTACACACTTTCTCTTGTTCTTTTACTCTGTTTCACAGCTAGCCGGTGCCCATACGTTGACGTGGCGTGGAAGCCCAAGCAAGTATCACAGGCGGGAAACTGTTTAATCGAAGCCTGCGGCTGCTAATCGATGGTGAGCCTCGCCAGGGACCCCTGTGCCGCCTCCAGTGCGTGTTGGTTCCAGAAAGTACCTCCGGTGCTACTTCCTTGTCAGTCCATCACCAGGACGTCTTCCGCGTACCGCCGTTAACAGAACATTTTCGTACGATTTTAGACA
>OZ018395.1:16849657-17058385 GCA_963969525.1 Ontholestes murinus | reverse complement strand
ATAACAAGTAGAATACAGTTTTATTAAAGTCAACCCAACCATTCTACATTATCGTATAACACGTATTTCTTTTAACAATGTTTATTGTAAGAACCGTGCGGCTTAACACCTGGACTTCTGCAAATGGTACCGCTTAGAATTTGCGGAATTTTGCCCACGCTGATTCTATAATTGACATCATTCACGTCCAAAGTTCCAGTAACCACCTTTTGGAAACGAGATGTTAATACCCAAAGTTCTTGGTATCCCGATGGATGATCTATGACCTAAAATTTTAATTAGTAAATAGAAACATTAAAATTTTTCAAAAATGCTACGATTGAATAAATATTAATAAATATTATCAATTCATAAAGGTAATTAATAAATTATTTTATTGTTATTGTTAAAAAAAAGCACTATACCTTTACACCACTTTGGAATTGCATTGTAGTCCTATTGGTGTATACTGTATCAATGTATGATCCATAATCACTGTTTTTCGTATTCCAACAAAGAATTGAGTTTCTGATAAGATCTCCGAAATACATGATGCCACTTTTGTCAATTGCTATCGCCGCAGTTTGTGATCGTCTATTCAAGTAATAGTTCTGAAAATTTTATACAAAATCGTTATTAAAGAAAAAGTACAATTAATACAATTCTTACTAATAGTAATATATGTTTCAAAGTAAATGGATAAAACATAGAAATTGCCTCGAGTTTTTATGATGAAAGTAATATAATGTCCAATTTCTGAAAAAAATATATATTTATCGATACGAATGCTTAAAATTCTTCAAAAAACTCTTCCTCAGCATCAATTTACTGGCGGTAACGTGTCTGTGATGCCTTAAAGGCATCCTGAAACTCTTCCACGAAAAAACCTTCAAGGATTTTTGCAACATTTTTTTGGGTGTATTCCACAGTCTTCCTTTCAGCTCTTCAGTTGGGAAAACAAAAAAAGGGCACATGTAACCAAGCCGGTACTGTAAAGGGGCTGCCTGACCATCGGGGAGTTGCTCCAGACCAGGAAATTGGTAACGATGAAGGCTATGTGGCTGGGGGCATTATTATGGTTGAGTCTGATCGTGTGTGCTCAATCACTTGAGGTAAAAGGCTGAGTTGACAGCTTCTTCCTGTGGTACAAACTCAAAACGGACGTCAATAAAGACAATGAGCATCTTTTTAATGCGAGACTTGCTTATTCGTGCTTTTTTATGTCGGGGGGATTATTTTATGTGCCACACGCTACTCTGCCTTTACGATTCTGGGTCGTAAACGAACATCCAGGATTCGTCTGCGTTATGACAGAGTTAAGAAAGTCCGGCTCATTTTGAATCAAATCCGACAATTTTTGACAGCGCGAAACAATTCACATTTTATGTAAACAAACATCCAGGATTCATCTGCGGTTATGACAGAGTTAAGAAAGTCCGGCTCATTTTTAATAAAATCCGACAATTCTTGACAGCGCGAAACAATTCACATTTTCATCGATTTTGGCAGTTGTTGGGCGTCTAAAACTGGGTTCTTCGGTGATCTAGTCTCAACCATCCCTGAACGTCTTGTGCCACCTTCCGGACTGTGACCTTGAAATGCAGTCACCCTTCAAGGCCTATTGAAGCATCTGGAATGTTTCGGTTGCATTTTTTCCAAGCCGCACACAAAACTTGATTGTTAAGTCGAAAAAGACACTTCAGACGGAGGCAAACTGCTGATTTGGAAGGGCAGACCACCACATTTCCCGACCCTTTTCACACCATTGTGTGGATAATCAAGTCACAATAAAATCATGCGTATTACTTTCATAACAGACCCTGTATTGGTTAGTACTTTTTTAAAGAACCATTAAGATTTCGGTTTGACTGGATCCGCTTTCTCTAAAATCTTTTAAATAATTCTTACTGTGCGAATATATCTAACTAAAATGAGTATAGTAAGTTACTGCTTTTTAAAACTTAATAATTAAGGAATGGGCTATTCATGTGGTGCCGTCTAATGGCCGATGTTCCATAGACTTGAGTTAATCAGAGCGTTTTGATGTCACCTACTTTTTGGAAAGACTGGTCATGTGGCAACTGTACCATTAGTGCAATATCAGATGGCCAATTCTAAATAGCACACAACCGTTTATTTTTCAGAAGTCTTCGAAAAAATATAAGCAGTTGTTTTCTTATAAACGTATTATTTGTAGTGAACAGCATAATTTCAAGAAAAAAAAAATAAGAAGCAGAGAATAGTATATATTTTGTTGGAAATTGATAAAGATAGTATATTAAGAATTACAGGTGGATCTCAATTTAATGCGTCATGTCAAATATCAAAAAATATTGAAATGCATGCCATAAAATATAACTCTACGTAAATTGGACACAAATAGCCACTATCAATGGCAAAAACCTTGCCTCAATTGTAATAACAACCTCCTGACCATTATTAGCCATGGGAAACAATGGTTTGAGTTGAAGAACACTGCCATGTGAACTCAGCATTCAAATCTTGTGATCTAAATTTCAGTTATTATAAATTTATATGTTATTTTGTATGACTTGCAAAGTCAATAAACTAAACTGTGTCCTTAAAACTGAATCTTGAGTGCTTCATGTATATTGTATACTGAAATTCAGAAATTTGAAAATCTTTAAATCCCCAAAAAATAAGATTTATTATAAACTTTTCTCAAATATTAGTTTTTATTATTGATTAAAAACGATTGACACTTTCTTAATTGGACGTCGAAAAATGGAAAGATTATTTCTATCATGGGTAAAGAAACACTTTTCTAAAAATTGGATCTGTTTAATAGCAGAAATAGATCAAAAATGTAATTTATAAAAAAAGGTTTTTCTCCAATTGTTATTATTCATTAGACTTGAGCGATTAGAATTAATTAAAAATTACCTTAATTACATTTTAAAATAGTTAAAAAGTTTTGTTGCATAATTCCCAAAAAATTGAAGATGATCGTAAGTGGCAAAGTTAAGTATTTATTATATCTTATCTCATCTAAATCTTGGTCTTTAAAATTATTGCTATACTCAGAAATTTGAACTTGTATTTGAGGAACGAAATTTGTTGAACATCAGAGAATAGATCATATCCAAAGACCTAAGTGACAATAGCGGCAACAAATAATTAGAAGAAAATCTTCTATAATTAATAGTCTTTATTATAAAATAAAAGTATATTTATATTTATCAAAAATTATTTTTATTTCCTAAAAATAATGTTAAATTCCTTAAAGTGGAATATTTTTAAATCCTCAAAAGTGGTTACTTTTTTAGGAATTAATCTAAATTATTGATAAAAATTATTGTTTTGAGTGCTTGAAGTATTCTAGGCAAAGTAGAGTCTTTGAGATCAATCTCCAGATGTCTTTTTATTAACAAAAAAACAAGAAGGCGTTCACTGAAAATTATACCAACTATATAAAAGTTAAATTAAGAAAATTACCATATCAAAATTCTAATAATAAGCCAAAATTGTTTACAAAAAAAACCTATTTGTCATATAGGTAATTCGTGCTGTGCTACATTCTTGATGAATTGATGGATGATCTTGTAAACGTATTATTTGTAAAAATCATGACTTTTATTTTTGAGGGAAGAAGAAGAAGAAGAGAAAACAAAGATCTTTGATAAAATACTTTATGGACAGTTGTGTTCTTGTAAAAATACATAGTACATAATTGTAGTAAACAGCATTCAGAAAAAAGAAGAAGAGATGAAGAATATACATGGTTTTAAAAAATGATGAGAAATTGTAGTGAATTGTAGAAGGATTGTCATGTCGAAGATATTCTATAAAACGCTTGGTGAGCAGCTGCTCTCTTGTAATCGTATTATTTATAGTAAACAGCATACCTTTTTTGTTTAGAAGAGAAAAAAAAGAAGGAGAAGAGAAGGCAATACACGTTATTTTCGAAGTTGATGAAGAGATTGTACAAGGAATTATATATGGTTATTAATTGAATCTGTAATGTTAAATATGTTTGATAAAATGCAGCAGCTGATTAAACTTATTATTTATTATTTATAGTAAACAGATTAATTTTTGTTTGACACAGAAGATGGCTAGAAGACTAGATATATTTAATAAACATGTTTGTGAGAATATATAAAGAATTCAAAATGGGTGGAGTAAAACACTTGTTTTGTTCCATGATTTTATTAACAGTTTCCTGACACGTGTTTCGATCCGTTACGATCATTTTCAAAGTTAAAATGATCGTAACGGATCGAAACACGTGTCAGGAAACTGTTAATAAAATCATGGAACAAAACAAGTGTTTTACTCCACCCATTTTGAATATATGGTTCCATCAAGAAAGTAGCAGAAGAAGTATTGAATATATAAAGAATTATAAATGGATTTATAAATATATTACCTTATTTAGTGATAAGACTAATTAGAAAAAAAAAACAATATATCTTAAAATCTTTTGACAACAATTGTTAACTTCACAGGCTTTCCCAAGGTATTCAATTGAGTTTCTTATAACACTCCAATACATAATTAATATTGCATAGGTTTTAGACTTAGAATCTTAATACACACACTATTATTATCTTATACAGGATGCCCCAAAAGAAATTTTATATATCTTTAGCTTCTCGCGCAAAGCAACAAATCCAAAGAGCGCAGAAAGTATGCCAATCGGTAGAATGGCTCTTGGGAATTTGGTCGTTATGGAGCGTTTCTCGAGACTGCGGATTGCGCGTTGTGCATGCGAGAGTTTTATAAATAATGTAATTCGTCGACTACAGCTCTTAGATACTCCAAAATTCTACGGAAAGATTATATAAATCGGCCTCCACAAAGTCGAGATTTAAGCCCTTCTCTGCGGGGTTATCTCAAATCTAAAGTCTATGCCAATAGTCCAACTTTTTTGGCGCAGTTGAAAGAAATGTAAGTTATTAATAATTTTGTATACTTTGGGGTTTTTTATAAAAGAAAATTCGGATAAACCAAAAATAACTGACTCAAGTATTTCAGCTTTTTAGAAGCTTGACTTTCAAGTCTTCTAAATCTTTAGTACTTCTTGAAATACATTGCAAACACACATTTCAAAAGTGATACAATTGTACACAGGATTCCGAAAAACATATATATTCTGAAGTAACTTTGTTAGTATTACACTTTTATGTTTACTCGCGACTGTAGTTTCAATAAATTTATCTTGTCAATTTTGGATTTAAAAAAACTCACTAAAGCATACAGGAAAAGTTAAAATTATTAAAGAATTATACACGTCAGTATTTGTTAGAAGTACTAACAAAATGTCTAATGAATGTTGAAAAATAGATATCGAATTAAAATATTATAAATCTAATTGATCAAGAAATGTTTATACCTGATTTATACGAGTTTATAGGGATATTAAAATCATCGTTTAAAAGTTTAACCAGAGTCTGCTATTTTAGACTACAATTTAGACTTAGTATATAGTGAGCAAATGCATATTGGATTACAAAGACGAGATATAAGGATAATTGATTCCTTGCACTTTTAAAGTAATTGTAGATCGTCTTTTATTAGACATAATATCCTAACAGTACCATGTATGAATAACAGAAAAAAGTTAAACATTTTTCTGTTATTCATTAAAAATGTACTAAGAAGTGAACGCCTCCAAAATTCAAAGTACCATGTATATTTATCTTAAAATGCCTAACATATGATCACAACAACATTCAACAATATAAATGTCACGTTAACATACATGAGCATAATACAGGAAACAGGTATCAGATTTTTTCCTCACATCACCGCCTTAATAAAAATCAAAATGGAATAAGCTATTAAGACTTAAGTTTTGGTGCATTGAATAGTTTTAAAATCTCTTGCTTGACAAATTACAAAACCTAAACATTTACAATTAAATGTAAACACTTTGCATTTAACTGTATTTAATGTCAGGCCAGTTTGCAATAATATCTAATTGTTGTAGAAATGAACTGTCGTTGTCTGATTTAATAACACAATAAATCTCAATATCATCGGCATATCATGGCGTTACATTTGAATTTTAAAAGAATATCGTTGACGTAAATTAGAAATAACAAAGGTCAAAGGTTTGAGACTTGGGGAACGGTAGATTTCAATACATATTCGAACGATTTGAAATTTGTATGATATACACCTACGCGACGATTATCTAAATAGTTAGAAAAACCATAAATATAGGAATTTTACGACGTTTCTTTCATCAGGAATAATATGGAACAAACCGACACATTTAGCGAAAAATGTTCTCTTTTAATTTAAGACAGTTGTGATTACAACGCGTGTTATTTTATTTACAAGACTTATTATATTATTATATTCAGTGCTCCTGGAATTATCTTATATAAGATGATTATATTAAACGTTGGCAATCTTACGTCAACCAATTGCCCTATGTTGATACGAAAGGTGATTCCAAAAATCGGAGGTCAAGTTGAAATTCATTGATTTGCTGATGCAAGTAAGAATGCATACATCTCGTATCAGTTAAATGCAAAATTAAAATTGCAAGCTGTTTGTCATGTACAAAATCTCGTGCAGCACCAGTTAAAATGACAAGTGTACCTAAAGTCGAACTTTGAGCCGCCGTGCTGAACTTTATATGCATGTGGTCAGATCTCTAAAAATTAAAGTTTCCAATCAATATTTACAATGATTTAAAAATCGCGTTATCCTGGATTAAATCGGAATCAAGAAGATTCAAAACTTTTATAGCCAAATCCATCGTTGAAATTCATCGACAAACCGACTCTCATGATTGGCATCATGTTGCATCCTGTGATAACCCGGAGTATATCATCGTGGTATAGGCCTTTCATTTCTAAAGAATAGTGAGTTGTGGTGGAAGGAACCTACTTTCAATCTAAAAGACATTCCCAATTGTAACTTCCTAGCTGAGGATGAATTGTTAGATGTGTAGTGCAAACATGTGGCAGTTACTCGGATTTAAAAATCATCCCTGAGTAATCATCTTATGAGAAATCTGCCAGAGGTTTAGCATACGTACTGCGGTTTATAAACAATAGCAGACTACACCACCCAAAACTAAATGGGAGCTAATAATTACCGAATTGGAGAACGCCGCCATCTTACTGCTGAAAATATTGCAGCTCTCTATATTTGGAGAGAAATAAAATGGTTAAAATCAAGGGCACACATTGAACTTTTACAAAAGCTGTTTACACTAAACCCCTTCCTTGACTCCGATCGTTTAATTCATATTGGTGAATGCCGATCTTTCTATAAATCGACGCTGTCCGATTGTCTTACCAGCGAAACATCAGTTAACAAGATTTATAATCCAGAGTAGTAAATGTACAAGTGCAAATCCTCATTTTAAAACTTCACAAATGGCTGTGCTGCCATGGTAGTACAACAAAAGCGTCTACCATTTTGAAGAAGTATATATGCGTGTTTGTGTTTCTCACCACAAAGACAGTCCATAATGAACTCGAGTGCGCATTTCTTTGCTTAATTGCTCGTCTTGAATATGTGTCAGAAATATACAATGACAATGCAACAAATTTTATTGGTGCCCGAAACAAATTACATAAATTGGGTAAATTTTTGAATATTTCAAACAATCGTGAAGTGATACAGACAAATTTGCGAAATAGACAGGTGAAATAGAACTTTATTCCACCACATCACCACATTTTGACATTCGAGGAGTTCCACATCCTGTTAACGGAAATCAAAGCGGCCTTCAGTTCGCAAGCATTATAACCTTTGTCAGAGGACCCCAATAATTTTAGGGCTCTGATGCCTGGATATTTTTTAATTGGCGAAGCGTTAACATCGCCAGTGGACTTTAACTATAAAAACATTCTGGAAACTAGGCTTTCCAGATGGCAACTGTTCTAAAAGATGAGGCAAAATATATGAAAAAGATGATTCAAGCTTCATCAGTGTGGAAAATGGTGGCTACAAGAACCCACCATCAAGAAAGATCATTTGGTGATCATCAAGGAGGATGACCTACCTCCATTGCAATGGAGTCTCGGTAGAGTCGTCGACGTTCATCCAGGTAAAGTTGACATCGCCAAAAGTGCTATTGTACAAACTGTGCT
Organism: Ontholestes murinus; assembly: GCA_963969525.1. Taxonomy (NCBI): domain Eukaryota; kingdom Metazoa; phylum Arthropoda; class Insecta; order Coleoptera; family Staphylinidae; genus Ontholestes; species Ontholestes murinus. The sequence goes on along the minus strand of OZ018395.1, from coordinate 17,050,328 downwards.
GCTGCTCAACAAGTGTTCTCTTTCGCAAAATTGTACCCACTTCTAAGTGAAGGTGATCAACATGTAAAAATTAATTGAATGCGAGTCATTCAATGGTTGGCAGTACGGTCGCGCCATCAGTCTCAACACTCAATAAAGTGTCATCATATTCACCGAGGTATTATAATTAAATTAAAAAAAATATACAATTGCAACTCCAAGAAAATAGTCGAAACATGTTTAAAAATTATATTATTTGATTCTTGTAACAAAAGTCTGCCATAGTATTCAATATTTCAGAAGATATCCCTCAAACTTTGAATCCTTTATAAAGATTTTCTTCAGCTATAATTGCTTTTACATTTATATATTGTCTAGAAATCAATATTTACTATTATAAATCTAACAATTTTGTTTAACAAGATAATGACTGCTTTATAATAGTAAATTAATTAAAGATTACGGTGACTATAGTTTCGAACATTCACTGTTCATTATCAAAGATAAAGTGTTTGATAATGAACAGTGAATGTTCGAAACTATAGTCACAGCAATAAATATTTTTTGTGGTAAAACAAAGTTAAAGTGTTTGAATTAAAGATTACGGATTATTAAATCTTTATCCATAACTTTATAGAAAGAATCTATCAACTGAAGAATTGTTATTATTGGTTAACCTTTGAACAATGTTTCCTAATATAGATTTAAACTGGTATTTCTAATAAAAAAATTATGGATTTATCTTAAACTATGATTTTCTGTATGAAGAACATACCTTAAATGATGTTCTCTCTGCCGTTTGATCTTCTATAAACGCTTCTTGATTTTGTAGCACCGATGTGTTAACGTAGCCCATGCTTCCACTGGCTAGTGCGGTGTAGAATAATCTCCTATCACCTCTGGTTTTCTGTGGTTCCAAATCCATACCAAGAACTCCGTCCATCAAATCAAATTTAGTACCTATAACGTTTTGATTAGAACTTTAATATTATAATGCAATAAAATCAGATAGTAATGATTATATTAACAACAAAATAAATTATCTAAAGCTAAATTACTATTAAATAAGGTAGGATAAATTTAAGATTGAAACTTAAATATACAAATTTTACTCCACTCAAAGAATCAAAATAATAGCAAGATGCGTATTTAAGGAAATTATTAGTTGGAATATATTTTTTAGTTACGTGAAGATTAAATCTTAACACGTTCATATATTTCACCCTCTTCTTCAGTTTCAATTTATAAAGAACATCGCTTTGTAATAATATATTAACACGTTCTTAATGAATATTTCTTTGTGTTAGAGTTTTATTATATTTTTGGTATTGTAGTTAATATTTTTAATTATTTTAAACTCATTATTAAAGCATTGTAAACCTTTTTTGTACAAATTTTATATGACTTGATTTATAGAACATGGCAAGCGTATTTCAAAATATATATTCAAAATATAATAAACGTATTGAGAAAGGTTTTCAGTGCTTTAATAATTAATATTAATAACTGTAGGGATTATTATTCTTATTTGTTTAGTTTTATAGCTAAGAATAAGGTTAGTTATTAACACTTAGTTCTGAACTTTACCTAAGATATTGAATGAACCATAACAGGGATTCGAATACATGGTCTTGTGCGTGGCTTTCGAAAAAACGTTATTCTTCATATTGTACGTGATGATTCCTGGCACAGTGGTGTCTGCAATATATACAATTGCTTCGTCACATTTGCCATCCCTTATATCCACAATTGGTGTCACAAGATCAGAGATCAAGCGAATTGACATTGTGTCTGGAATGGTGGCTCGGTGGACCACTTGATTCTAAAAACGTATTTAAGTGATTAATATCTCATTGGTGGAATCATATTAACATGCACTAGTTTACAAATTCCGTATGAAAGCAGAAGCGTTTTCACTTGAATCTGAGCCCCAATAACGACGGTGACTTCATTTTATAAGTCCAAAAACCGTCAGAATGATCGTGAGTGGTCCTGCAAACAGCCACCCTCGATATACTAGGTAGGCTTAGCAAGATCAAAAATCATAAAGCTTCAGGCTGTAACGGTATTTTCACTTTGATGTTGAATATTTTGGCCATGAGGGTAGATTTGTCTCCTAACTAGCAAACGCTGAGTTCTTTTTCATATTATTGACAACAGACCCTCGTGGTGAGCATCTTTATGGATTCCCAGCCAAATTTTTCCCAGAACTATCGCCCAATGAGCTTGCTTAGTATGCAAGACAAGCTCTTATAATTATTTTAATTATTATTTGATTAATATGGTAATCATTTTTAAAGGTCTGGTTAGTCTACACACTCATAAACTTAAAATATTCAACTCTATGATTTGTATCTTACCGTAGCCAAATCAAATGCCAATACTTGAGCTGGACAGAATACAGAATCGGCATACTTTCCATCATCCACAACCCAAAGACGTCCGCAGTTGTCAATCTGTAATAATTAAAATATATTAATAGTTATATTAAATCCTTTACGTTGATTCACAAATTTAATTAATAATTTAAGGAGAATATCTAGCTCAACTCAAAAACGATTAGTTGTTTTTCGTATTTTTAAATTACATTCTATAAAAGTTTTAGTTTCTGTACAATCTTTATTTTTGTAAGCCTTTTTATTATTATTATTTAATATTATGTTTTTTTATTGTTTCATACTGAATGCGTTTCTTTTCTTCTGTTATGATTGAAATAATTTAAAAATAAGTTTTTAAATAATTGTTGGTGATTTGAAATTTAAAAATATGATTCAGTTAGTGCAACATACAATATTGAGGCAATTATTTTGCTTGATTGAGATTAAAATATATTCTCTATATTCAAATTGTTCTGTGTTTTAGTTTACCATATAATATGTAAACATGGTCTTTTCTATCCTCCACTGTAGTTTCGATCAAGACCTAATCATTATCGAACTTATAGTTTTTAAATATTATCATCATTATCAGCACTCTTCCTTTCATTTTTCAATGAAAAATCGATTTATATTTTATTACGTGAGAAAATAATAATTACCTTAACTCGGTACACGTTAATTAATCTATCCGCTCCGCATTCTGAAACATCTCTGTGCCATTCCCAAGACGGGTAGGGTCGTAATACTGGAGTACCGTTAGAATTATGACCAATATATTCGGCTAGTGTGGCCGGAGTTCCTTCTTGCCACCTAGGCATGGTCACAAAAATTCTTCTAGAGGACCCTATAAAATTCAATAAATATAAGATAACGTATGTGAAATATATGTAAATCAACTGAAGAAATCAACTGTGGAGCAAACGAAACAAATTTATTAAAAAAATGCCTCTAAAAATAATAATAGTATTGACCTTGTCATCAAAAACCATAATTGGAAGAAGTAAGGTTTGTATGCGGATGATACGGTATTATTGTCACGAGAGAGGTGGAAGGAATAAAAGAGATGTTAGCGAAGGTGGAGAAATACATGAAGATATTAAAGGCCGAATGTTGGAAAAACAAGGTGGAGGCTATTTAGGAATAAAGGAAGGAAGGGAATGATAGAAGAGCTAGAATGGAGAAAAATAGAAGGAAGAAGTTGAAAGTATTCAAGTATTTGGAGTTTTTCCGAAGGGGTGGCTGACGTGCACAGCCATTTGGGAGTAGCGACCCCACGTACCCGAGCCGTACACTGAACACACACACACACAATTGTGCAAATGCACATACACACAAACACACAGATATTTATGTATGGTTAAGGAGGTATGAAGTTTTGGAGAGAGAACTGTAGTGTTTTCTGAAGCAGATATTGGGGTTGGAAAAATCACATACTGCTTCAGGAAACGAATAGGGAGAGCGTGTGGAGTAAAACGATAAAGAGGGTATAAAATAAAAATATGGGAATTAAACGAGGAGGAGATAATTGAAGGAGGTATGGAAGGGGAGCATGGGTCGGTGGAGAGTCGTAAGGAAGAGAATGTATGAAAGGGTAGGTTTGTCATGTGGGATCGTGAAGGAGTGGAGTAAGGGGTGATTGTAGTAGAATGTGTGCGTAAAAGAGGCAATAGAGACAAGGATGTATGGAGGAGAGTGGATACAATAAGAGATATGGGGAGTGGCAGGTATATGGGAGGAGGGGGTAAGGTATCTGGAGGATATCCACTTCAGAAGAGCCCTCTTACCTTGGCAAGAGCAAGATGCGGGACGGAGGAGAGAGGGAGGAAGGAATGGATGAGCGAGGAATATGGAGAATATGTGCTGTGTGAGTACGGGAAGGATACGTGAAGTCATCTTACAGAAGAATGCAAGGGAGTAAAAAAGTATTAGGTGGATGGATGTAGAAGTATGAAAAAGTGGATGAGAGAAATCAGAGCCAAGGTAAAGATACTGATAGGACTAGGGCAGAAGTAGTTGGTTATGGTTTTTAAGTCATGTATTATATTATTTATAGATGAAAAAGCCAAATAAATGTTTTGTATGATGGCTTTTGGAAAGCAGGTATAAAGTCAACTCAAATCATTTTGCATAAAATGTATGGTTGTGTGAGTGTAATGTGCTACGAATAATTGTTGACACAAATAGAACGGCTTCTAATCTTCGATAAATTCGATCTCATGATTTAAATTAGTTAGTTTGAATCATAAAGATATAACGAATGTAAGGGGTGGATGATTGAAAGGCAGTCTATTTGTTTCTTTTTCACTCCAGGCCATTTCCTTATTGGAAGAAACAAATTTGGAACTCGCTCAAATAGAAAAGCTGGCGCAACTAATACATCAACAATTTTGGGCAATATTACAAAAAAAATAACTTCAGGATTTACAAGGTCGAAGTAAATGGAGAATATCATCTAAGGAATCTATCGAGATTGGGCAACGTGTCTTTATATAAGAGGATAATGTACCACCTAACTTGTTTCAAGTGAATCATGTGGAGAAATTCTTTAAATTACTGTGGCTTCTTCCTAGCATAAATTATAATAAGAAATAAAGACAACATCTTCTTCAAAACCTGGATATTTTGGTATTTCAGTAAGGAATTGTATTAAATGTTTGAAAAATGCTTCTTCAACGGTAATTTTGACCTATTAAATGATAAACTTGATTGACTGCGCGTTTCTTTTTTGTTAAATTTCGAGATAAATTAAAATACATTGTTCCCTTCAATAATTCGGCCTTGTGGTTATTTTAGTTTTAGCTGTTTACAGTGAATTGACTATGATCCACTATGTTTTAACCTCAAATAATTAATATTATATAGCACACAGTGCTGTGTTGTTTACATTTATATAATTGTGCCTACACGTTATATAAAATTTTTACAATACTCGTTTGTGGTTAAAACAGTTTAAGCTAAATATTTTATAAAAGCTGAGGGAGATAGTAAAAGAAATTGATATGATAAAAAAACAATTATCGTTGCAATAAAAATATATAAAAGCATTAATTACTTGTATTGAAAGAAAACAATCAACTCTCGTAAGAATTAAAGAGATTTAATAGGTACTGAGCTGGTTTCACTTTATTTTTTTATTTTGTTATCCGAGTGGTTTCGGCACTGGGTTATTATAAAGAATAATGTAATTTTAACAGGTTTTAACACAGCGTTCAGGTAATAAGCGTATTTGAAATCGGGGAAACCCAGAGCTCTTCATTGTCGTTGGCCACGTTTTTTGCTTGAGCTCTGATTTTATGAATCTCTAGGCCTTCCCCGTCATTATATAAGGTTCTTAACAAAATTAGATGTATTATATAATGAACTATTTGGTGGCTTCCTGTTGTAAAAGTACGTAAGTAAGTAATCTTTATTCACATTGAAAAAATTCATATGTTCTGCACTTGTCAGTACGTCATAATTACAAGAATAAACAAAAATACTTAAAAAAAGTACAACAGAGAAAAAATTAGAAGCCCGAATTTGTCTCTGCAATATTATTATTCGAACGTTTGTGCAAATAACTCGTTAAGAACATATGATTCTATGTTACAAACTATCTTGAACAGTCCGTTTTTTATAGAAGAGAAATTGGGGGGTCTACTTTACTCTAATTGGTAGGTGATTAAAAAGTTTCATAATAGAGTTACATCATCCCTTTTCATACTGACTTAATCTATGCCTGGGTAAAACTGTATAGTCTCAGTCTCATTGAGTAAGATATTATTTGCATTGCACCAATATGACATTTCTTTATTGGTTAAACTTGTTTTAAGGTTTTGCGAAGTTTTTTTTCCCATGCTTATGTGGTTCTTTAGATCGTTAGTAAATATGCTGAATAACAGTGGACCGACAGTTGAGCCTTGTACAAATCCGCTAATTATACGCTCTGTCTCAGAAACACTAGAATTTATTTGGAAAAACAATTTATGGTGTTATAGGAATGACACAATAAGATCCAACAATATGTCCCGAATTCCAAGAGAAAACAATTTGATACGCTTAAATTCTGACCAGATGCCCGAGAAAAGTAAAAAAAACAGTACCGCCGTGTACTTATCGGCATCTATATTTTCGACACTTCATGTAACAAATCAACATTGGCAGTCTCTGTTAAATGTTTTGCCCTAAATACATGCTGTGCGTGACTCAGTAACTGGAAGTTCCCAATGTAGTTAACCAGTTTACTATTTTTCATCCAGTAATGAGTAATGATATAGGCCTAAAATTATTTATGTCGGTTTTCAATGATATAGGAAAAACTCCAGATGTAAATGATAAATTTATTATGTATTTTAAAGGCTTCATTATTTTGGCCAATACTTGCTTTATTATCTCATCGATATGTCTTATTGTCCTGATTTTCGTGATTGTTCAATTTGTAATGGCATTAAAAATTTCGGCCTCAGGGGTAGGCATGGTAAATAAAATAGAGTCCATTTAATTCCCTGATGTGCATGTTTTGGACAAGCCATCTCTAAAGATTTTTTCTTTACTTCCGGTGTCTGTGAACGTTGAACAATGCTCTGTAAAGAGATTTACTTTTACTACTTTTTTAGAATCACTGTTTAGTTGACCATGTTCGATGGTAGTATTTATATTTTATGTATTTTCTCTCCCTGTAACTCTTTCCGTACTAATTCCCAGATTTTGTTTTGTTTGTTTTTTTTATGTGCCTTCGCAATGTTTGTCAATAGTAATTATATTTATTGCTTTTTTGAGCTTTTTGTCCTTCCTTTATCAATAGCATATTTAATTCTTATCTCATTTTGACTATGTTTCTATCATTACTTGATGTTTCTGTTTGTTTTTTGTCTTGCTTGTCTTCTTTCTGGATATGCTACAAGAATTCTTCGAGAAACAAGTCAAACGCACTACTAAATCCATTTATAAAATCCAAGTCAAGCCGTTGTAGACGAAATTTGACTTCATTAATATTACATGCCTTTGTCATTCTAATTGTCATTGTATTTGATTTGGGACTTTTTTCTTGCTTTGCAGAATATTTTATATTGGTTATCTGGGCATGTTGATCATTAAGATGTAGATTTATATTTATACACGTTCAGGTATCTTCGGGAATATTTGTTACTATGTAGTCAAGTTGTGTTTCGGAACATTCAATTTCTGACATTTCAGCTCTAGTCGGTAATTATCCTAATACATCATAAAGTAGCATTTTATTATCTGAATTCTTCATGTAGTCTAAATTAATATCTGTTATCATATTTATTTCCGTTAATAGGTCAGATAGTTTTTCGTGGAATAAATTGATATTACCCAATGGTTGATGGTACGCACAAATTATTGCATTCTTGTATTGATATAAATTTATTGAGCACCCAGTGCATTCTATTTCAATTTCTATACAGTAACGATCAAGATAAATCATTAATCCACCATTTTTAACTGCAATTTTTACATGTTTCCGTTATATACATTATATTCGTTTTATATCTTTTGATTGAGACTGTAAGCTCATCTGTTGAATGCACTTCTAATATTTTGATTCATAATTAAATTTGTATTATAATTTGAGCTAGTAAAACATCATCAAAAATTATATGAAATATTTGTATGAATACATCATCAAAGTTTCTAAAAAAAATTTACCTATTATCCTTTCAGTTTTTTTTTCAAATTGTAAAAATTTCTTTTTAAATATGGTATTTATAATTATTCCAATAAGTTTGCTTAATCACTTTTATAATTTTCAACGAACAAGTCTGAAGTTTCTAGAAAACTCCAAAAATCTGTAAAGTTCTAAAATATAAAAAATGCAACTTTTCCTTTCTTGTTTCTTGTTTCACATTTCGACATTTTTTCTAGTGATTTAAAATTTTCTAGGACTATTCTTTACATTAAGACAATTTTAATGAAGCTAGAAGTGATTTGTTTTGTAGTCTTAGTAAGACTCATTGTTGTAAATTTACGAAATGTTTTCGTCTTTTTAATTTATTATATTTTATGATATTTGTAGCAGTTCTTTATCCTAAAAGATTTCAAAATTTTGTTTCCAAATTGCAGAAATATCTTTGGAAGATTTATAAACTTTCCAAAAAAAGTTTGCTTTTTTATTTCTATAGTTTTTAAAAAGGTTTCTCTACTTACAAAACTTCTGGAAAATTATAAAAATTTCTCTTCTAAATTGTGCGCATTTTTTCAGGGTTTTCAATATTTTAAAGAATTTTTAATCTGGATTTCTACAATTTTTAAATTGAAATATTGTTTTTTTGCCAATTGCAAGAACTTAATTTGAACCCAATCGAGTTCAGAACCGAATGCAGACTCGTCATTTTAAATTTGAAGATACCATCTTCTTTCAATTTGTCAATTGAACTGAGTATTATAAAATTTTTCCTGCCAAATTACGACAACTTTTTCGAAGCTCTGAGAATATTTCACTAATTTACCTATAGATTTTTGGAATTAATTGCAAACCTTCTTTATAATTTTATTTTTTCTTAGTAGTAATTTAGTGAAACAAACCAATTGAATTTTTTCAACAACCTATTATTAACATAATGTTTCACCAAGTGAAAAATGAGAATCAAACACAAGATTTATTTTTTCTTTTCGTTTTCGTTTCTAAAATTTCCACCAATATTTATTTACACAAAGAAAAACACAGAAAGAAGAAAAGAAAAGAAAACATTATTTCTCACACCTGGCAAAAGAAATTCCTAGGGAATTCGAGAGATTATTTCCTAAGAATTTCTTTTACAAGGTGTGAGAATTAATTTTTCCTTTTCTTTTCTTATTTCTTATAGATTTCTAAGAATTTTAATTCCAAATTGCAAACATTTCATTTGTGGATTACAATTTTATCAATGGTGTTTAAATTTAAAGATCACTTGAATTTTCTAAATTACATGAATTATTTTCGAAGCTTAGTTTTTTTTGCAATTTTTCTTACAGAATTTTACAAAATCCCATAAATTTGTTTTTTAAATTAAGCATTTTCCTTTCTAGGTGTTAGAATATTCCAAATTTCGAGATTCTTTTTGGGGTTTGTAAAAATTTACAATCATTTTACTTTTAGATTGGTTTTCTGTATATATCTCAAATTATTTTTTCCCAAGTTTCTTGAAATTTCTTTCAGATTTCTAGAAAAATACAAGTCATTTTGAATTATAAAAATTCTTTTGAATATTTGTAAACTCTCCAAGAAGTTTGCTTCAGCATTTTTAACAATTTTAAAGAAAAAGGTTTGATTCGATAGTTTTATAATTTGCTAACAATTTTCTACCAGTATTCTGAAATAATCTAGTAACTTCTCTTCTAAATTGTAAGACTTTTAGTTTTTTTCAGTATTTTTTATCCAAACATTTCAAGAAATGTCTCTTTCAAGTCGCAAAACTTTAAAACTTGCAGGTTTTTGGAATTTTCCAAATTGCAACAAACCTAAAATTTTCCAGAAATTTTACTTCTTCTAAATATATTCTTTAAATTGTGATTTAATATTTACATTTCTAGCATTTATTCTTCGACCTTTCTAGAAAATTTTAAGACAGTTTTCCTTAAATTGTAAAAAAAATTTTTAGAGGATTTTAAATTTCTCTAAAATGTATGTTTTCAGATATTTTATAATCGATAAATATTCAATGAATATTTTTACTGAAATATTCCAGGAATTCCAGGTATATATCTATTTGTATATTCATATATATTAATACAAATTATTATAAGATTATCTCTAGTTCCTAAGCAATTAATTGACGTATGTAAAACTCTAGTTGTAACAATAACGTTATTATAATTTATAAACTTGCATTATTAGAATTTTTCAAGAATTTTAGAAAAATTTTAAGCCGGTTTTCCAACATTTTTAGAACTCTCCCTTCCACATTGGAGGAAATTTTATTAATGGTTTAAAAACTATCAATTGTTTTTTCAAATTGCAATATTTTAATTTTTTTATTTTAGAAAATTTTTCTTTTTGGGGTTTGTAAAAATTTACAATCATTTTACTTTTAGATTTGTTTTCTGTATATATCGCAAATTATTTTTTTCTAAGTTTGTTGAAATTTCTTTCAGATTTCTAGAAAAATCCAAGTCATGTTGAATTATAAAAATTCTTTTGAATATTTGTAAACTCTCCAAGAAGTTTGCTTCAGCATTTTTAAAATTTTTAAAGAAAAAGGTTTGATTCGATAGTTTTATAATTTGCTAACAATTTTTTAGAAAATTGTTGGCAAGGGTATATGAACTTCTACATAGTAACGGCCGCTACTATTTTTTTCTTCAATGTTTTGGCAATTTCTAGGAATTTCCAAGATTACGAAAGAGATTTGTAAATACTTGATTCCTATAAGTTTTAAGAAAGCTCTCTGGAATATGACAGAAATTTCTCTTCTAAATCGTGAAAGGAGTTTTAAAACTTTACAGTAATTAGCAATTTGCTAGTTTTTAGGAAGTATTCTAAAATTTTCTAGAACACTTCTTTAAAATTATGAGAATATTTATGCGGCTCTGCGGTTTTAATAATTTTTCCTTCAAATTTCTAAGGTATTTTTTCTAGCTTTCTAGAATTTTCCTAAAAAAATTTCTTGCATATCCCTGGAAGTTATAGATATTTCTTTAACAAGATATAAGAATTATTTTTTATTTCCTTGTTTTCCTATAGATTTCTGAAATTTTCTAAGAATTTCTCTTCCACATTGATAAAAATTTCTTTCGTGGACTTAAACTTAAACATATTCCAATAATTTTGCTTATAGATTGCTAGAATTTTCTGAATTGCAAGATTTTTTTCGAAGATTGTAGAATTTTCTAGCAACTTTTCTTGCAGAATTGTTTCAGTAATTTTTCTTTCAAGTTGACGGGTTTTTAAAGCTTTTGTTAGAATTTTTCATATTTTTAAAACTTTCTAGATTTTAAGGATTTTAACATTTTCCATCCAAACTTTTCTAATTTTATACAAATTATTTTCTAGACTTCCACCATTTTTTCCTGCAGATCTCTGGAATTTCTTATGAATTTCTTCTTCAAGGTATGAGGTTTTTTTTTATTTTCTATTCTTTCTTTTTACAGATTTCTTCAAATTTCAGTTCCACAATCTTTCGTCGATTTCAAAATTTTTAATTATTTTTTCTTCTAAAATATTTCAAGAATTTTTCAATTTGTAAGAAAGATTTTTGAATTTTTTTTACATAATTTGAAATATCCCGAAAATTCGATTTTTAAATTAAGAAATTTTTATTAGTAATTTCCACATATCTAAAATTTCTAGAATTGTTGGAGGTTCTACAATATTTCACCGATTTTAGTTTCAGATTTGTAAAATAATGTTTTTCGAAGTTTCTAGAAATTTGTAAGAGTTTTTTTTTCAGATTTCTATAAAAGATTTTCAGACGATTTTATTTTTACAAATTTCAATTGTTTGTTTAAATATATTAATTTTTTTATTTTAGAAAATTTTTCTTTTTGGGGTTTGTAAAAATTTACAATCATTTTACTTTTAGATTTGTTTTCTGTATATATCGCAAATTATTTTTTTCTAAGTTTGTTGAAATTTCTTTCAGATTTCTAGAAAAATCCAAGTCATGTTGAATTATAAAAATTCTTTTGAATATTTGTAAACTCTCCAAGAAGTTTGCTTCAGCATTTTTAAAATTTTTAAAGAAAAAGGTTTGATTCGATAGTTTTATAATTTGCTAACAATTTTTTAGAAAATTGTTGGCAAGGGTATATGAACTTCTACATAGTAACGGCCGCTACTATTTTTTTCTTCAATGTTTTGGCAATTTCTAGGAATTTCCAAGATTACGAAAGAGATTTGTAAATACTTGATTCCTATAAGTTTCAAGAAAGCTCTCTGGAATATGACAGAAATTTCTCTTCTAAATCGTGAAAGGAGTTTTAAAACTTTACAGTAATTAGCAATTTGCTAGTTTTTAGGAAGTATTCTAAAATTTTCTAGAACACTTCTTTAAAATTATGAGAATATTTATGCGGCTCTGCGGTTTTAATAATTTTTCCTTCAAATTTCTAAGGTATTTTTTCTAGCTTTCTAGAATTTTCCTAAAAAAATTTCTTGCATATCCCTGGAAGTTATAGATATTTCTTTAACAAGATATAAGAATTATTTTTTATTTCCTTGTTTTCCTATAGATTTCTGAAATTTTCTAAGAATTTCTCTTCCACATTGATAAAAATTTCTTTCGTGGACTTAAACTTAAACATATTCCAATAATTTTGCTTATAGATTGCTAGAATTTTCTGAATTGCAAGATTTTTTTCGAAGATTGTAGAATTTTCTAGCAACTTTTCTTGCAGAATTGTTTCAGTAATTTTTCTTTCAAGTTGACGGGTTTTTAAAGCTTTTGTTAGAATTTTTCATATTTTTAAAACTTTCTAGATTTTAAGGATTTTAACATTTTCCATCCAAACTTTTCTAATTTTATACAAATTATTTACTAGACTTCCACCATTTTTCCTGCAGATCTCTGGAATTTCTTATGAATTTCTTCTTCAAGGTATGAGGTTTTTTTATTTTCTATTCTTTCTTTTTACAGATTTCTTCAAATTTCAGTTCCACAATCTTTCGTCGATTTCAAAATTTTTAATTATTTTTTCTTTTAAAATATTTCAAGAATTTTTCAATTTGTAAGAAAGATTTTTGAATTTTTTTTACATAATTTGAAATATCCCGAAAATTTGATTTTTAAATTAAGAAATTTTTATTAGAAATTTCCACATATCTAAAATTTCTAGAATTGTTGGAGGTTCTACAATATTTCACCGATTTTAGTTTCAGATTTGTAAAATAATGTTTTTCGAAGTTTCTAGAAATTTGTGAGAGTTTATTCTAAAATGTTTCAAAAATATATATCTTTTAAGTTATCATAAATTTAGAATTTATAAAAAAATTAAAAAGTAATTTTTCTAGAATGTTTCCTTCTTAATTACGAGAATTGAATTATTCTTTTTAATTGACTTTTTATTAATTTCGAGATCGAATATATTTCTTAGAAGATTTAAAATTTTTTGCTCTCTTTAATTTGATTTGAATTTTATTTGCAATTTTCTATCTAGATTTCTCTTCCAAGTTGCAGGATATTTTTTATTTTCGCATCCTTGAGATCTTTTCAGACTTTTAGAAGTTTTGCAAATTTTATCGAAGGTTCTAATCTAAAATATTCTAAGATTTTGAGAATTTTTTCGACCAATTTCTCTTCTAGACTTTTGTATTTTCCTAGACACTTCTGTTTCAAATTTCAAAATTATTTTCGTTAGGATTAAGATTTCCGATCTAAATTAAGACAATAATATGTCAACTAGCAATTGTCAATCAAAAATTATCCACATTTGTCAAATATCACGTCAATTTACTAGTTTATCAATGTATTTCAATAATTTGTCAATCAGTACTAACAACAGTCAAAAATCAAATGTCATTCGTTGTCTGTCAATTGTGAAGTGTCAACTGTTATCGGATAGACAACTGTCAATAAAATACAAAGAAAATAACGATCTATCAACTTGAAAATGGCAATATATTTTTTCTTGTGAACAGTGAAAAATTATCTGTCAACTGATAGGCAATTATGAACTACACTAGAATAATTTGACAGTTGGTAACTAACAACGATCAACAATATATTGTCATTTATTTCAACTGTGTCTACTCTGAATTGTCAACTGACAACAGTTGTCAAGTAATTTAATAATTTGTAAATCACAACTGGAAAAAGTTAAAAATCAATTGTCATGCGTTGTTTGTCAATTATTAAAAGACAGGCAGTTAACGATTAAATACAGTAATATTTCAACTTGTAAGTACAGTGGATAAATAAATACTATCTACTAAATATCGACAGTAATCAAAAATAATTGTCATTTATCAATTCTCATCTATCAAATGTCAACTCGCAACTCATTTTTAATCTATAGTCAACCGTCAACTGACTGACAGTTATGAATTGACGACAATAATGTGACAGCTTGCAACTAGCAAAAATTGTTATTTACCATCGGTCGCTTTAAAATATAGACAATGACTGGCAACAATCAAAAATTAATACACATTTATCATTTTTATCATTTATCAAGTAGACAGTAGACATATGACAAAAACAATCTGACAGCTGGGAACTTTCAACGATAAATTATGATTTATCATCCATCAACTGTTAAATCTCATCTGTCAACTTACTAGTTTATAAATGTATTTCAATCATTTGTAAATCGCAACTAACGACAGTAAAACATTAAACGTTATAGCTAGGTTAACTGTCAACTGTTATCGGATAGGCGTTGTCAATTAAATACAATAATATATATAACTAGTGAATGGCAATATAAGTTGTCTATTAGCTGTAAAATATTGTCTATTCACTGATTAGCGATTATAAATTGCCTATAATAGCCCGAAATCAGACAACTAAGTTTACGTTGAATGTCAATAATTTGTAAAAGAACAGACAGGCAGTTGTTTATTAAATGCAATAATATGTCAATTTGTAAAAAGCAACGAATATCGATTAATTGTTATTTATAGTTTCTCAACTGACTGGTAGTTGTCAATTGACTATAATAATCTAACATCTTGCAACGACCAACAGTAGTTCACAGATGATAGATGCAGTCAACAAATAGCAAGTGACAATTGACACAATAATTTGTCAATTGGAATCTAGCAACCATATAATATCAAACGTCAAAGTTAAGATTGGCTACAATCATTTATTAAATGGCAAAAGTTAGCCTAGCAACTAGAAATAATGGTTATTTGTCATCTGCCACTGTAAAATATAGACCATGAACTGACAACAAACAATTGCCATTCCAAAAGCATATTATCTTGACAATCACACCTAACACATTTAGCGGTACAGCGCGTAACACTTCACTTAGCGACGCATAAATTAAAAATTCCTGTTTTTCTTTGATCCACCCTCGTACAATAAGTCCGAATAGATACGTTTTTGGTTAATAATAATTTAAATTAATTATTATATTCTATTGCCTTATAAATTCCTTTTTTACACTAATATTATTCCTTTTTTTCAAATGTTAGTTTCTTAGTTGTCGGTGATTTATTTAATCATCAACATACAAACAATAAATACCTCTATCCTAACATAGTACTGACGTTTAATAATAACGTATTAATATTCGATTTCTCTCAACTACATTATGCTGATAAGATTATAATAATTTAAAAATACGAAAACCTTGTTGTAGATTCACGCAATGTTTTCGTATTTTTAAATTTTCTACAACGAACTGAAGGATTTCACTATATTTAATTAACTGTTATTAGCAGGAAAATAATATATAAATTATTTTATTAACGTAAGTGATTTAATGCCTAAAGTAAGAATGTTTATACAAACAAACTAATAGACTTTTCATAAATACTTACCGTTGTAAAGTACATCCATATCAATTGGAATAGGAACGCTAGGAACATAAAATCCACTTTCAATATCAGCTTGTCGTTGTGCATCGTCGTAATCGTATTCCAAAGTTCTCCATTGCAAAACTGTATCGAATTTAGCTGCCGTTGATACTTCCGCATTCAGCAAAAATATCGCAGAAAATATAATTAATCCTGAAATGGTAAATAATTAAATTTTGTTTATGTTTAAAATCTAAAGAAGTTTACGAAATGATTCGTAATTTTAAATTATTAGTTTGAAAAATTCCCAATAGGAATATGAAGAATTGTTGTAGCTGATATAAAATATGCTCGTTTAAATAATAAATCTCAACAAATCGATTGTTATTATTGCATCAATTTTAACAAGAATTTCAAATCCTATTTGCGTTTTTCTTATCTAATAATATGACAAATTATATTAAATCTAGAAAAGGACAAATAAATATTAATAGATATTGAATATGATTTATTTAAATTTCGATCACTTAATAATAAGTATGTTTTCTTGCTAAAACTGGCAAAGAAAGAAGAAGGTTAGTTAACAATAACAACCGATAAAATAAAGTAATTTAATTGATCATAAGTTAATAAATCGTATAATTAATTCTAGCATACAATGAATTGAAAAATTCACTATGTTTTAATGGTTAAAACATAGTGATATTTTCAATTCAGTGTAAGTATGGATTACCACGTAGTAACTGTCGCAACAATTCTCTTTATTAATTGTAGCTTTTACATTTTGGATGTCAACTGTATCAAATGCTTTGGACAGATATAACAAGACTCCATATACTACATTTCCATTATTCTATTGGTAACTTCTGGTTATTATTTGTTTCTCTGCCAATTTTTTAGACAGTAAAATTTTTATTTCAAATCAGGGGATTCACCTAGATTTGTTAATACAAACAAAAAATAAACACTCCACAAGGAGATGGAGATTAAGAAACTAAAATTTGGAAGATAAAAAACTTATCATCGAATGAAAATTCAGCCAGAAAATTCGGTCGTTATAAAGAATGTGTTTTAGATAAATAAAGTAGTAGTAAAATAATTTATTTATTTAGAATTGCTAGTTGGTCGAGTGTAATTAAAAATAAATAAAAATGGTAAATGATTAAATGGCCTAAAATGTAATTTCGTTATATAACTTTAAAAGTATTGCACTTGTAAATACAAAATAATTTATACTTGAATCTAGAAGGCGTTCACTTTGTGAAGAAAACAATTAATTTTTTCTATTGATGGTTAGAGATGTTTTGAACATTTCGTTCACAAGGTGAATATTATCAATAACAAACTGTTTGTTTCACCTTGTGAATGAAATGTATAACGAACGCTTAATAAACAAGTGAACAAAGGAAGAAACTGAATCGAATTGACAAATTCACTATGTTTTAACCACAAATAATTATTGTAAAAATATTATATAACGTGTAGGTACAATTGTATAAATCTAAACAACACAGCAAGGTTCGAGTTTCGATGTTTTATCGTCATTATCAACACTTTGATTTGTGGTTAAAACATAGTGAATTTTTAATTCAGTACAAGTATGGATTACCGCATAGTAATGGTCGCAATCATTCTCTTTATTAAAAAAACTTATTTACTTTTTTTATATGTTCTTCATTCTAATAAAATAATTCCAGTAAGTACTTAAATCGGATCAAAATTAATTTTATCAATGAAAACGTTATTTAGAAACTTCAAAACCAGACATTTTATAATGAAATTATATTTTTAAATATATTAGATATCATATTCATAGTTAAAATAAACACAGTTTTACAATTGATTTCTCTAACATATTAATTATTCATGATCATTTGTTTATAACAAACCAATTAACCTATTTAATTTCTGGAATTTTATTAAAGATAACAATATTATAAATTATAATTAATTATCAAAGGATGTTTGTTTAAATTTCAAATCGCTAGTACATTCAGCAGGTTAATGGAGTTTTCTTTAAGATATGAATCGTTGCTAATGCATAAATAGTATTTGAAATCGTTTAATTTATTAATTAAACGTTTAAGAAATTTATGTTGTTATTCAATTGTGCAATTTAAGGTAATTATTATTACTCGAGTAAACTCTAATTAAAATAAACCTAGCTCGTATGTCTAAAATGAATACAAACAAAATTAATATTTGATTGCTACATTTCTGGTAAAACATATGTATCACAGGGGTGGATTTGCAGAAATTAAAAGGTTGATCATGAATAATTAATATATTACAGATATAAATTGTAAAACTGTTTTTTAACTATTAATATTTTATCATGAATAATTAAACTAAACACGTATTTAATCTACAAATCCACCCCTGTGAATTTAAACAACTTTGATGTTAAATTATGTAAAAGTACTTACCTAGCATTTTGTTATTGATTGTTAAACAAATAATGTTCAAACGCTTAATACACAACACTTATATAGTTGTTATCGCCTCTGTTATCCTCAACAAAATATTATACTAAAGGTATGACTTTATCTCGCATAGTTAAAATTCTGTTTCGAGCAATTTTTTCATGCAGTATGTTTCTAGAAGTTAATCAGTTCTAAAAACAATCAACTGCATATTAACGTAACTTGATATATATATTTCAATTTATTGCAATTTATCCAAAAATATTATTTTGCTTCTTATCAATTTCTTAACGTTAAATTTTACTAGGAAATATACTTTCTATACCAGAATTAGTTTTGTTGGCAAGAATTATACTTCTTTGGATTCTACAAATATTAAATCAATTCCCACTATATATTTTAAACACTATTTGAGTTTACTAGATGATGGATTCAGTTTTTAACGGCAAGTATGCACTTCTACATAAGAGTTCACAAGATCAATTAAAAAAGGTTAAAGGTTTAAAATGAACTACCACATAGTAACGGTCGCTACCATAATTTTCAAGATCAATTAGGCTACCAGTGATAAGAAATCTTCTGCCTTATTCTATCTCGACCATCAAATATATAAATAATATAAATAAGCTATTAACATCTTAATGGGAGACTTCAAGTCAAAAGTAGATAAAAAATGACGGTAAGGATGTAGTTGGCAAGTTTGGGTTAGAAACAAAAAACATCGCCGTGACCGTTTAATACAATTCTTCCAAGCAAATTATTTTCTTAAACAAACATCTGGTTCAAAACGAGAGTAGTGCAAGAACGACATCAAAATAACGTAACACCAATCAGTAATCCCCATTATGCGGATGATGTGGTGATGCTCACAGATAACATGGTAGACTTATAAATAATGTTGGTAAGCAAAATATTTGGACTGAAAAAGAAAAAAAACTAATTTTATGATAGTGAGCAAGAGAGACATAAGTGGCGCTAGGTTTTAAAATTCCTTCGTTGTGGTATCCAACATTATATTATATATGTAGAGCAGAAATAGTAAGATTTTTTTGCTCTTCATAGTCTTCACGATTTCTAGCCCAGGTTTCTAAAACCCTTAGGGATTGGCATGCTGCATTACACGATGTCACTGAAGAAAATCTACAACAGTGCAGCGATATTAAGTTTTTCTTCAAACCCTTGGCGATATCTTTCCTAGCTTTCTAAAAGCTATAGAAATTTTGCGTTCAATAAGTTGAATTTATAGTTTATATTTACTCGTAAAGACCTATGACCTTTCACAAATTTTTATTAGCATTATTAACCATAAATTAAGACTTTCTTAAACTTCCTTTCCTTGCTCTGCTGATAAGGAGATTTATTTATTGTTGTAAGGATTCTTAGGTATATTTACAATCTTCAAGAATGCCCAAAAACTCAGAAAAAACTGAATTATATTTTTTTGTAAAAGTTAAACTGTGGTTAAAGTTAAACTATTTCTTCAATTAAATAGAACATTTAATTTGAATTCTACCAATTTAGCCAAAAGATGATGCATTTAATGACGCCCTTTTTATGTGCGCGATATCTTTTATAAGTCGTCATTGCATAATAACCACAGCAGATGTCGTAACGATTACTAGCCCTAATATTCTAAAACCAATAAGAATTTTCATTCAGTATTTCTTGATAGGACATTCCAGAATAGCTACAACTACTCTTTTCAAAGCATTAATGATTTATAGCCCAGGTTTCTGAATAATCCCTACAGGACTGATTATGGGGTATTTCTAAATTCTAACGAGCTCTATTTATAATTTAGTATTGCCAGGATCGCACCCATCCTAAAATAACTTCTACCTGGAAAGACCTACGCCCTACGATTTATCGGATTGATGAGGCTTATACTTGGAAAAACTCCATTTTGCAACTCGTATTAAGCATAAAACTCTAACAGTCATGTTTTTGCTTAATAATTTTCCTTATTAGTTTTTATCATAAATTAAGATATTATCTACTATCCTCCTTAATAATTTTCCTTGGTAGTTTTAATCATAAATTAAGACATACTATGACTTTACTATCCTTCTCTACTAAACGATATCCTTTCACGTTCAAGCCCTTTTATATTTTAGGAAGGAGAACTAGTTTTGAATGTGCTTAAAACTTAGAAAGTATCTAACATTATCTAGGTTGGTTGGTAGGTTGAAGTCAATAACCTAGCGCTGCTTCTGGAAAAGTCTCTCATCTCCTCATATAAAAATGTATGCCCACTCAACTCGAGTAGGGAGAAATCCATTAGCCTATGGTGGAATAAGAAACTCAATCAGATGATGAAGCAATCAAGAAAAGCATGTAATAAAGAGTAACAATTCGAGCAGGAAATCGATTGGACCTCTTATAAAGATCATCACTGACTATACAAAAAGAAGGGTAATGACAACGGTAATACTCGAGAATTATTGGTGAACAAATTGAGAACAGCCGAAAAGCTGTTCCAAAGTTACAGCCTGGAATAGTAAAAAAGGAGGCTGGCTATTATAACTCTTCAAAAGAAGATTGGAGCCTTCAATATAATAATAGGATCCAAGATAACCTGACCAATCAAACATTATCACCATTTAAGTCTCCAGGAATAAATGAAGTTTACCCACCTACTTATATGGGGATTAGAAGCTATTCTTCAATACCTGGTGGCTCTGTTTAGGACTTGCATAGTTTTTAGTTATGTCTCTCAAAACTGGAGAAAAATGAATGTGGTAATTGTACCCAAACCTGACAAGGAAGGCTATAGACATACCAAATCATTCATACCGATAAGCTTCAAATCGTTTTTGATGAAATTCTTAGAGAAACTATCTCATCGGTTCATCAGGAACCATATTCTAAAAACGAATTCTGTTCATCCAAATCAATACGGGTAAATACCAAGACGCTCAACCGAATCAACACTCCACTATGTGGTTACCCGCATTGAGGACGCGTTGGTAAATAATATGTCGGCATTAGGTCTATTTATCGACATAGAAGGAGCTTTTGTCAAAACCTCTTTCAACAGCATAGGACAAGCTATCTCAATGCTCGGCACTCCAGTCGCACTTAGTGAAATGGATAAAACAGGTGCTGAGCAAAAGAACGGTCTAAATATCAATAGGAAACGAAGTCTCCAAAGCAAGGTTGAACTGTGGATGGACACAGGGAGGAGTACTATCTCCTCCCTCTTCTCCTGTGGAACATCGTGATAGACGACGTGTCAAGGAACTAAATGAATCTGGCTTTCCAGCCATAGGATATACAGTTGATATACAAAATTCTACTTCAAGGCCTCTATAAAAATGCACTCAGTGACTTAATGCAGTGTCCTCAATGTAGTGGAGAAATGGTGTACAGACAAAGCCCTTTAGGTAAATCCAACCAAGACGGAGCTGATGCTGTTCACTAACAAAAAGAAACCGGGCAGAATAAGCTGCCCAGGATATTCAATACCACACTAACTCTGGCTTCACAGGTAAAGTATCTGGGGATTATCCTAGATCCTAAAATGAACTGGAGTAAACATCTACAAACCAAGGAGAAGGCAAGCATTGCATTCGGATAGTCGATGAGAGATGATGGGCACTATAATAAGTGAAGCCTTCTTCAGAAATCCATTTTTGTACCAATCTGAGACCACAGGTTTATTTCTAATTAAAAATCAATCTAAATGAGACTTATGAATCCAATCATCTACGTGGATTGCGGTGACTTTAGTATTAACAACGTCAGAAATTGTAATTATTTCAATTCTATCATAAATTAGTCAAACAAACCAAGTTTTAATCAATTCCTTATCTATTAATTCATTCTCGCTTGGGTCGCATATAAAATCCATTTGATATTGTTTAGTATTATAAATTATACCTAAGTGGTAATTAATTTTAGTGCACATAAAGATATGAATAGCATTTTAATTGAATAGCGCAAAATTAGATTACATTGAGAATTGCAAATATTTTCGAGGAAACATATTAATTCAAGTTATGTCGCATTTCCATTGAAATGTCATTAGAAAAAATATTCATTCCTCAAAAAGTAAAAAAATGTTTGTCATCGGTTTCGTGAAAACATTTAGAAAATTACCGTGATAAACGGGATTTATTGACAGCACAAAATGTATTTGTAATTAAAACGATAAGACAAAATATATTTATAAATGACAATGCCTTTTGTAAATCTACAACAAAAATCTTAAAAAAAAGTTTATAAAATAATAATTATAAAAGATTCACCTAATCAATAGAAAGGTTGCGTCTATTTTAAATATTAATATTCAATTACATATTTAATTGATGAAGCTGTTACTTGATGACATTCTATAATATGTAGGAAACAAAACACAATTCTTATAGTAATAATACTTTAAATGTTTAATTATGGAGACGTTTATTTTGTGGTACATCTTGAATATAATCTTACATCTTCATAATAATATTTGAAAAGTAATTATTTGTGAAGCTGTTTTAATCAGGAGAAGTAAAACTCTTGTTATGTTTCATTTCTTTAACAAGAGTTCAAAGGTTCATGTTTTACTTCTCCCAATTTGAAAATTTGGTTGCATCAAGAGAGTAGCAAAACAAATATCGCTGTTTTAATCTTTCAGTTAAGGCTCTACTGACGAAAAATTGCAACGGGTCTAAAGATAATCAGTATATTATTCCTATTATGGTTTACTTAAATTATTGTTTATTTTGTTATTATTAATTGCATTTGATAACAGTTGGTGACTTTTTAACTTAAGAAACCTAATATTTTTACCTCAACAGCGTCATTTTTATTCAATTAATAATTTATATCTGGTTATGTAACATTTTGTATACTCGTTCAGTACAACTTTAAACGTTACTGTTTAGTTTATACACAATTCTTCTAGAAATCATGTGATTTGATTAACCTATAACAAGAAGTGGAGAAATAAAAATTAATTATTTTATAAATATTTTATTTATTCTGTATGTACATTTAAAAACTATAATTACATCAGTGATGTCAACTTAACTTATTTGTGAATTCTTGATGAAGAAGTAGTGGATAGATAATTAGGAAAATCGCCTCTATCTAGTATCTATATTGTGCAAAGTTGATTGTCACTGAGCTAAAGCATTCTCATCGAAGAATTGAATTATTTTTTTTAATTTTTGTTCAAGCATTATTAGGATGGATACATTTGGTTCCTTTGAGAATATCGGGAATTTTTCCATAGCTGATCCTGAAATTGATTTCGTCAAAGTCCAACGTGCTGGTTGCGAATTTTTGGAAACGCGACGTTATAACCCATAATTCCTCGTCGCCGTATCCTTTGTGTATAACCTAAAAAACAAACAAATAATAAATCTCAATTAATAATAGTAAAATACCAAAAAAATCTAATAAAAGTGTTAAAATTGTATTCACAATGAATATAATTGGTTATTAAATTCTTCACGCAACTCAAAAATCATTAAACTAAAGTAATTGGTTGCCTTTTAGAAAATCTATTCCAAATATTTTCTCTGAGAAAGGTATGTAAAGTAAAAAATAAATTTATTTAAAGTAAAGGTATTTTCTGTCTTATTAGGAAGCGAATATGTGAGAAATTTATATAGAAAAGTGTCTGGATTTTCCCATCGTATTGTGCAGTTTGGCAAATGAAACACAATTGCTATTTAATAAAAAAAAATGCCAAAATGGTCAAATTTAACCTACAAGCTTTACTAAACCATACAGCATCAAGTGTTTTATAATTAGTTAACAATCTGACATAAAATGTAAAAAACTTATTGTAATATTAATTCTTCACGAGAATAGGCTGAATGGGTCAGAGTGGAAGAACATCTCGAAGAAATGAACTCCGCCCGGGTCTCTTCAATTAAAATTATAGTAGTATGTATTTTAGATTTTATTTAAGAAGAGACACAAAGCAAACAATAAATAAATAAATAAATAAATAAATATGTCTCTACTTTTTTTCTCGAACGTTATATCTAAAAATTCTACGTATAACCTGGATGTTTCTATTTTCAAGTTCCCTTTTACTATCATGAATGACCGTAGTGGCCCTGGACATTAAAGAAATCTCATTGTTTTTGCGTTGAATGTCAGTTCATTCGCACACCTGATCTATCAAGATATTGGTCATTATCTTTGCATTCGTTGCAAAATCTTAAGGTGTAGTTTTGCGCATATTAAAGGATCTTTGTTGTAGGTTACATGCTACTTATTGCCGATAATTTTGATCTGGATTTAATCTTCTTTTTCTTTGATGCATCCGTGTCTCGCGCTCAGGTTCAACTTCACGTTTTCGCCAATATTTTGCCTTTCAGATTCAGCATTTTGGTAATTTATGGTGTTGGCTTCACATTCTGAAGAAATATCACGTATGCGTTTGCGTTCTTTTTTTCGTTTATTGTGCCAAAATATTTACATAAAACTCGTCAAAAACACAACCAATACATAAAAGAACTATAGTCGAGAAATTCATCTATCTTAATGAACAATTAGTTAATAATACATTATTTGATTAATTGATTTGATGATTTGACATAGATATAGATTTTTAAGGCTTTTTGTAATGTTTTCTGCTAAGGAACATAGATAGTCATTAAAATCATTGGCCTAATATCAATAGATGTGTTTGATTTTATTTTTGTGTTCAGAACATTCCACATTACTTTTGAGAAATTGTCGGAATTTCTAATATATTTTTCTGTTTTTTTTTGTTTTAATTGCAATTTTAAACCATTTCAGTTTTTGAGGTGTTTTTCCTTATTGAATATACTTTTTTAAACGAGATATCAGTAGCATTTTGTAATACTGAAATTAAATTTCCAAAACATATGTGAATGCTCTCATCATCATAAACAGAATTCCAATCTGCAGCGTTAAGTATTTGGTATATTTTAGTTAAGCCTATTTCACATATAGGTTGAATAATACGATGTTTAATTGCTCTAATGTTCCGATATTTCAATTGTAATTGTTTGTGCATGGTTTCGTGATCTGATACCTCGGCTTAATATTCTAAATTTTTACAAATACTTTTAATTATTAATATGTTGTCAATGCAGTTGTTTTTCTAGTATTATCCTGGATTGACATTTCAAAACCATGATAGAGTAATACGTATTTGAGATGGAGATAGTCCTTATCAGGAATGCCAAATAACATATTGTAATTTTATTTTTGACACAATTTTTGAAAATATACGAATAAAATCGTCAAAACTTGAGTTAGGAATCCGGTAGATACACACAACGCAAAGTTTAAATGATGGTATTTCCACAGCACTCACTTCACATGTGTTTTCAATCTAAAGTTTTTCTATATTATTAGTTACACAGCATGATCAGGCATCCTCCATAGGGCGTTGTTCTGAGAAAACTAGTTGCAACCGTGCAGTTATCTATTTTGGTTTGATTTGTTCCCTTATTAAACAGTGTTGGGTTATGCAAAATATAACTTTTGATTCACAATGATTTTTAACAAGTGTCTCCATTTCATTTTGTTTGTTACATAATGATTATGCATTTAAATGTAGCAATGTGATCTTATTTTTGACTATTGTTTGTATTTGCCTTGGCTGTCTTTGGCGAGCGAAACTAGGATTATAAAAATCGTCAAAAAGGTTAAAATCTGCCCCAACTTTAGATGATGATAATTTACTAGTATTCACTTCTATTTTGTCGATAATAAATGTTTCTGAGAAGAATCTTTTATAAAGGAATAATTCTATTTGTTTAACGGTGGCTTCCGGTTTTCCTCGTATGTAACCACGCTTTTTGTGTGGCCGCACTACAATTATTGTCTTCTCCCTATGATCCAATTCCTCTCAACATTGGTGTTTTCCTTTTGCCCGGTTGGTATAACATTGACCTTCATATTTGCGACTATTTCTATGTCGGTTTCTTGACAGTCCATTTCGGTTCTGAATCAGTCTGCACGGGAATTACTTCGCTAGCATCAATTAAAGTTTGATTTTTCATTGATGGTAATATATTGCAATTTGGGATCTCTATATTACGTCATTTTGTTTACATTTCGTTTTTAGCTGGTCGTAGAGCCAACAGGGGCAACAGAATTTCTTGGCCATTTGTTTTTGATAAAGTAGAGTTTGAAGTAAATTTTTAATCTTATCTAACAATAGACTATTTGTTAATTTTAATTCAGGTATAAGATCTGCGTAGGTCTTCAAAAGTTCAATTGAATACTCACACTTGTTAGATGGATCCTTATTTATATCCCCGCCTGGAGGACCAGTTTGCAGGTTAGATTCAGCCACTGGTATGCTGCAACACTCTATTTGCGAAAGCCGAATGGTAGAAATTGGCACACTCTGTACGCTGCACTCCCGATCTTGAAATATTATCGCAATAGCATCGTTTAATGTTTACTTTATTCTCACTTTTAACAGAACGATCAGAATCAATACTCTCGATGTCCGAAACCTTTCTTATTTATTCTATTGATACATCATGAGATTTATCCGTATTAATGGCTTCATCATTTTCTAGAGGTGTCCTTTTGCAAATGTTGGTATTGTAGCATTCTCGAGAAACTTTTCAGGATATAATTTTTCTTTCTCGGCATTGGAGAAAGTTCAAGCTTCGTGATATATTACCGATGATTCGCGCTTATGTCTAACGCTTTTCTCCAATAAATTTTCTATAATGGCTTTTATTTTCTCTATTATTGCGTTTAAATAAGGATTCTTCGATAGTGCCATCACGTTATGAAAAAAGTTCATGTATCCTACTTTCACGGATTTAACTGTAACGAATGACCTCTAGAACAGGGTTTTGGTATTGTGGCGTTCTCAAGAAACTTTTCTGTAAATTATTCTTTTTTCACGGATGTTGGAGTCTAAACGTTCTGCGCTGGCTTCACGAGATGGTTGCGATTAAGCTAAACTTTACAGTTTTGCCGAATATATTGCCTTTTGTGGGTTTCAGTTTCTCTAACACGGCGTTCACCAGCATTGCGTTCAGCTTGAGATTTTTCATGCGTGAATTTCTGTTACTGAATTAACGTTCTAAAGAAAAATCATGCATGAATGTTTTCGCGTTCTAATGCATGTTAATGGCTTTCGTCACGTTCTGGATACGCTTTTTTGCGAATGTTGGTGTTGTGGCGTTCACGAGAGATATGTCGGACATTTTCGAATGCTGAAGTCTTTGCATTCTTCAAATGTTACTGTTCTTCCACTATTATTACTTGGATCTTGCTCTAGAGACAATTTTCAGGCCTATCTTTCGATTACATTGGATTTGTTGCATTCTCCATAAGTTTCGCGCTTAAATTCAACTTCACGTTGTTCGCCTTTCTTGCGTTTAAAACTTTTCAAGATATATTTGTTTAAATCTTTCTCAGCATTGGTAAAGTCGCGTTCTGCGGAAGCTTCACTTGATGGAACACATGAGTCGCGAATAATCTCAACTTCACGGTTTTCCCTTTTATATATTGCCTCTCGTGGGCAGTTTTTTTCTCTGTCAAGGCGTTCATTAGCATTGCGTTGAGCTTGGGATTTTCTTCTTTTCATGCGTGAATTTCTGTTCTGACGAAATATCACGCACCTTTCTATCATCACAAGATCTATCTATGCTAATGACTTCATCACGTTGTGGAGACGTTCTTTAGCGAATTTTGGTGTTGTGGTTTCCTCGAAGGACTTGTCGAACTTTTTAGAACGTCTTCGCGTTTTTCAAAAGCTTTGCGAGATGTTACCGTTCTTCCACTGTTGTTCTCTAGAGAAGAATCTCGACTCTGTCACTCAATTACATTGGATTTTTTTTACTTTCTAGAGGTTTTTTTTCGCGAATGTTGCCATTGTATTCTCGAGAAACTTTTCAGGATATAATTTTCTTTTTCGGCATTGGAGTAGTCGTGTTCTGCTGAAGCTTGAGATGTTATTGATTTTTCGTGCTAATGCCCAACGTGTTTCGCCAATAAATTCCCTATTATGAGTTTTAGTTTCTCTGTCATTGTCTATCACGAATACTGGTTGGATAAGCATCGCGAGATTAAACTGTAACGCATGGCTTGATCGCGTTCTAGAGGTGTTCTTTCCCGAATGTTAGTCTTGTAGCGTTCTCTGTTTATTTTTCTTCTTTCACACGAATGTTAGTCTTTGGGTCCTACGTAAGCTTCGCTAGATTAAGCTCAACTTACTCACGTTTTTTTTCGAATACATCGCCTTCTGTGGGCTTCAGTTTCTCTGTCACGGTGTTTATCAGCATTGCGTTGAGCTTAGGATAATCTTTCTTTCGTTAGTGACTTAATGTTCTGAAGAAATATCACGCATGAATGTTTTTTCGTTCTACTGATACATCACAAGATTTATCTGTTGGTGTTTGTGGTGTTCTTAAAAGACGTGTCGGACTTTTTCGAACGCTGAAGTCTTCGAGTTCTTCAAAAGCTTTGCGAGATGTAACCGTTCTTCCACTGTTGTTCTTTGGATCATACTCTAGAGGAAATTTTCGGGCCTGCCTCTCGATTACATTATTTTTTTTGCGTTTTGCAGAGGCTTCGCGCTTAAGTTCAACTTCACATTATCCGCCTTTCTTGTCTTTATAACAATTCTTTCTACTATTTTCATGTTCTATCACGAATGTTGGTTGGAGAAGTATCGCGAAAGATTATTTTTATATGAATTTTATTTTTCGGTAATACAGATGCATCACAAAATTTTACGTTTCAGAGTGTTATTTCGTGAATATTGATATTGTAGCATTCTAGGAATATTATTCTTCTTTTGCGTTCTGCAGTAGCTTTGCGTGATGTTCTTTCGAGAATTGACTCTGAAGAAGATTTTCGGGTTTGTCTGTCGGTTCGATTTGAATGTTTACATTCAGCAGAAATAATTCTTATTTTGCACATGGATTTTGTGGCCTCTCTAGTTGCTATTCTGTATTT
The DNA here is from genome assembly GCA_963969525.1 of Ontholestes murinus. Classification (NCBI taxonomy): domain Eukaryota; kingdom Metazoa; phylum Arthropoda; class Insecta; order Coleoptera; family Staphylinidae; genus Ontholestes; species Ontholestes murinus. Next base: position 17,021,265 of record OZ018395.1, on the reverse strand, counting down.
TTCTAAACTATAACTTGATACCTAACTTTCGCGAATATTAGTCGTGTGCTTGTTGACCTTTAACGAATGTTAGTTTCTTCAATTTTCCACGATATTCGCCTTATTTCTCGTGATTGGTTATTATTGACACGTTGTCTACATCTCGGCGGTTGGAATTTTCCTCAATACGATCACTCCTTCTCTCATCGTTATGGAGTTTTTGCATTGTTTCTTTACGATATTCAATATTCCTTTCTCGGACGTTGATTTCTTTGGGTTCAGCGAGTATTTGTATCACCTGGAGGATTTGGACTCTCTATCGAGAGTTTCTATGTAAAGATCCAGCACATCCTTTTAACAATTGATATCATTTGGGCATTCGCGAATGTTGATTTCCGCAGATGAATAAATTCCTTCCCTATTGTTGCGGTTTCTCTTTCACGATTGATATGAACGTAAATGGTGTAGTTGTTTTCTGCACATGCTTCAATAAATTTCTAGGTTTCAGAGGCGTTTCAAGAATATTGTTCTAGCGTTCTATATTATTCTTCTTTTGCGTTCTGCAGAAGCTTCGAGTGAAGTTCTTTTGAGAACGGACTCTTATGGCTTTTATGTCGAGTAAATTTGAATTTTCGCGTTCTCTGGTAATAATACTTCTTTTGGGTATGGAAAAAGTTTGTAGTTTTTTAAGTCTTTCATTGGGCAAACCACGATTATAAAGAATTCTCATTTAGATATCTTCTCTTACGTGTCCTATAGTTGCTATTCTGCGCTCTTTTAAACTATAACTTGAGACCTCAATTGGGTTTCCTTTACTTTTCCGCCTCCTTTTTTGTTGATTGATGTTTTTTGATATGTTGTCTACAACTCGACGGTTAGAATATTCCTCAACACGGCCACTTTTTCTCTCTGGAGATTTAGAATTGTTTTTTTTTTACGATATTCAATAACCCCTATTCGAACGTTTATTTTTTTCGCGTTCAGCAGACGTATCGACGTATTTACTTTTGCGGGTATTTTTTTAGGCACAGATTTCTGTCTCTCTCTATCGCGAGTATCTCTGTAAAAATTCAGTACATCCACTTTACGACTAGTGTCATCTAGGCGTTTGCGAATGTTGCCTCTTTGACGTTTTGTAGAGATTTTATCTTTACAATAAACCATGTTCCAGTCGCAAATGCCTCTTTTTTTGAGAGCTTCTCTGCGAAGAGGCGGCATATACCTTTTACGACTGGTGTCTTCTAGACGATCACAAATGTTGGCTCTTTAGCATTTTACCTTTTTGATAAATCATTATTGTTGGTTTGACGTGTTTTATAAATGAAAATAACATTCCTTTATTTTCATTTATAAATCATGATGGTCTCTGGAGATGCGTGGATTTCTTCCCGGCTTCTTTGATGAATGTTTCTATTGTTGCGATTTGCAATTTCCCTTTCACGAGAAAATGTTATGGATGAGTCGTATATTCCGTGCTGGTGTTATAAGATCAACTGAATACAAGGGAGCACGTGTATAGTGTTCGAAATGGCTTTCAGTTATTACTGAAGAAGAGAGAGAACACGTATAGTGTTCGAAATGGTTTTCAGTTATTACGGACGAACTTTAAACCATCCATTTTATATATAATCCAGACACACTCCTTCAGATCACCATCTGTTTACAAAACTAAAGTGCTTTTTTGGCAGAAAAGAAAGAAACACTTAATATCAAGCTGGGATAGAAAAACTCGTCACAAGTTATGACAAATACTTCATGAGACAAGCCTTCGCGATCCCTGTTTTGAATACGATTACTAAGAATTCTCATTTAACTAAGTTTCCTGACTATGCAGAGGAGTAGTTTAAGGTTTAACAAATTAAACGTATATTGGATTGATAAGGCTGTTACTTGGCGAAACTCCATTATGAACTTATAATGAAAAAACACGATCGTATCCTGGTAGCTTTTCAAGGTACAGCAAGACAATTAGATGTTTTCTTATCATATCTAAACTCAATACACTCAAACATTAAATTTACAATAGAACTCCAAGAAAATGAATCTATCAATTTTTTAAACCTAAACATACGTCAGAATAATTTTAAACTTGAATTTGACATATACCATAAACCAACCCATACTGATACAACTATCCATTTTAAATCCTTCCACCCCATGCCCCAGAAACTTGCAGCCTATAATTCCATGATCCATCGGCTGATCAATACCCCATTATCAGAGGCCAATTTCAACAAAGAATTAAATAGAATATTAACAATAGCTAGTAATAACGGATTCCCACTTGAGTTAATAAATAATTTATTGAATAAAAAACAAAAACGTCAAATAAATTCATTAATTTTCCCTAACAGTAACCTAAACCAAAATAAAAAGTATTGCTCATTAACATATATTGGTCCTCCTTCAATAGCAATTAGCAAGGAATTAAAATCTTTAAACATTAAAACATCATTCAAAACAAATAATTCACTATACAAATTTATAAATAACGCAAAAGACAAAACAGCTAAAAATGAAAAGTCAGGCGTCTACTTGTTAGAGTGCGGTAATTGCCCAAAAGTATATGTAGGACAAACAGGCCGGAGCTTCGAGGACCGAATCCGTGAACATAAGAAAAGTTTCACATTAGAGAAATCAACATCAACATACGCGAACCACCTTCTAGATGAACAACATCAATTTAATCCGGATTTCAAAATTTTACACACGTGCCAGAAAGGAAGAAAATTAAACCTCCTAGAACAATTAGAAATAAACAAATTTAATAAACGCCATATTTTACTAAATGAACAAACGGAGCTCAACAATTCACCATTACTAAATTTATAATTTTTGTACCTGCAATACCCCTACCATATTCATAGTGTTATGTAGTATTTAAGTCTCGATTGTAATAAATTTAAAATCATTATTCATCTGCCTGATGAAGCCACTGTGTGGTGAAACAATTGTAGCAGTATCTACAAAATAAAGCTAAACTCAAAACGATCGTGTTTTTAGTTTAATACAAGTTCTTTTTAATATTCCGAAACGTGTACTACTTTTCGAAAGTCCCTGGTACGTTGCGTGTTATGCTTTGCAAAAAATAAATAATTATCTCTATCTATATGTCAGTATAGAAATTCAACCTTCAATATAAATGAAACGCGGAATAGATAAAAATATATAAGTAAATTACCTTAACACCACCAGGAAATTGCATCGTTCTCTTATTTGCATAAACGGTACTTATGTACGGTCCAAAATCGGTACTTTTCGTATTCCAGCAATTAATGGAGGTTTGTGCCATCAAACCGAAGTAGGCAATTCCAGTTTTGTCTATACTCATTCCAGCGCTTTGGCTCGGTCTTCCTGTTGGATATTGCTAAAACCATAAAACAACATATTATTAATTAGTAATCGACGATTTTGAATAAACCATTATGTAGATAACATTTATAATTGAATTATTTTAAATGAAATTAATTTAATGCGTTTAATTATTGGCTATATTTTATTATAATTTATAAAATTAATCATTGTGAAAATAAAATACATTATATGTAGATACTAGAACATATCATACATAATGTTTGTAATATTTTGAGATAGTATAATTATGGCTTTAGGAAATTAGAACTAACTGATATGTAAATGTAATATATTTACGTAAATATTTTTGGAACGCGATATGAGTTGTACTGTATACTCGTACAGCCGAGTAAGTGTGGTTGCATATGCTACATTATTGATGTTATGGTAATGACAAACTCTTACTTTATTACCACCATACGATTTAGCTTTTAATATTAATTAGACGTTGCAACAATTCTTATGATTAATAATTTTCGATATAAATAGAAATAAAATTGACCAATTCATTTATTTTCATATTGATTTTGTTGATCTAGATTTTTCTTTAGAAATGTCTAATGTTTATTAATTTTAATTACACTGTTAGGTTTTGTAACTTAAACACACACTTTCAAAGAGTATTATTTAATTTATCGCTACAATTGTATTGTTTCACCTCAGTGAACCATTCGTCGCCTGAAGAAGCCACAGTGTGACGAAACAATTATAGCGATAAATAAAAGCAACAATACTCTTTGAAACCTCGCGTTTTAGTTACAAAACCTAACAGTGCATTTAAAATGAACTTTTAACAATTAACAGCCAATACAATCATAGTAGTAATTTTGAATGCTTCATTGCAATGATTTATCCAGTTAGAGATTACTATCAAAATGTCTTCAGTTTAATTTATGAGGTGATGAAGAATTAATTTGTATTAAACTTATTATATTCTAGTAGAAAATAAATTTTACGCTTACCTTGAACATTGAATGTGAAGGAGACGGACCATTCCTAAACAATGTGTGGTTCCTTAAATGCGATAAACTAACCGTGCTCATCTTGTTTCCTGTGAGCGGGGTGTAATAAAGTTGTCGATGGTACCATTTATTAGGTCCTAAGTCCATGCCCATGATACCATCCGTAAGTTCAAATGATGTTCCTAATCACCCAATTGCAAAAATAAGATATTTAAGTACAACAGTTTCAAGTGATTTTAATTTAATTATCTATTATTCCACAATGATTCACCAAAAGGTAAATGAGAAAATCATTCAAGAAATAGTTAAAAAAATATTTTACCTTGAATGGTAATTGTTGTCATGCTGGGATCGGCAGCCATCGTGCGGTCTTTAACCAACCAGGCCTCTCTCATTTTAGTGGAGTAAACAACAATAGCAAAATTAGAAGTGTCGGCCATGTATATGTATGAGTCGTTACAGTTGCCATTTTTGGTTTCTATCGTCGGTGTTACAAACGTTGAATCTGCGGTGTATAAATTTTTCGTAAATTCGTATCGATGAACAACTTCATTCTGAAAATAAAATGTTATTGATAAAATTCTACGTAAATTTTTGACGCTTATGAAAAATACAAATTCTACCAATACACGTTTTTTTATTTGTAAAGAATAGACTTAAATTCTTTATGGCCCTAAAGAAGATATTAGTAAATCAGCAAATCCAACTAGTAAGAATTTCAACATAGCTTATGTTCCAAAGCAGTAATCCCAATACAATTCAAAAACACTTATAGTTTTCTCTCCTACCCTTATATACCAAAAGTTTCTCTTCAAAATAGCTTTTCTTCATTCTTAGTAAGTAATTTGGACTTCCTTTTTACTTTCCCCATATAGAATATATAAGGAAAATATTATTTTCGTGAATGTGTCTCAAAACCGAATGATCCCATCGAGATGAAACTCTAAACTTAAGATTTTATCGTTAAAAACTGGAATTGAAAAGCTTTTGGGTAACATTCACAAAAGTACATGATTACTAGAAGCGATTTTTTTGTATGTAGAAAATATTACAAAATATTACAAAACCATTCAAACAAAAGCTAAAGAGAATGAGAATAAGTTTTATTAAAACATCTTTTTCATAACGTTCTTGATTTGCGAGAAAAAAATAAAAATAAAAATGTTGATCATTTTTGCCTACTGCTAATAGACTATAGGAGTTACATAAAATAACACACCCTCCAACCTACAAAAGTGTTTTAATGAATGCATTCTTTATTTAAGAAATAATTTAATCCATTGCACTAAACAAGTTACTAAGTTTCTAGAATCTTTAAAATCTCTATAATCTTTAAATTTGTATAATTTTTAAAATTTAATCATCTAAAGAATCATCAGAATTACTTGAAACTGTATAGTTTTTCTCTTACATTTTTAAATTCTCAAGAACGATCAGAATTTTTAAATCTTTAGAATTTGTAAAATTTCTGGAATCTAAAGAATGTTTAAATTTAATACAAATTTAAGACACATTAATAGAATATTTGTAATTTTCAGATTCTTTAAAACTTTTTGAATGTTTAGAATTTTTAGAGTTTTGTTATAAAATCTTTAGAATTATCAAAATGTTAATTGATAAGTTACGTGAAGATTTTGCAATATAAAATAACTTGTAATCACTTTCTCCATAATTTATTTTTATTTTGCTAAATGTACATTTCGATGTAAACATTTTCTTTAGCGCTGTAAACGCTAATGTACATTTAGCAAAATAAAAATAAGCTGTGGAAAAAGTGATTACAAGCTATTTTTATATCAAAATCTGTATAATCTTTCGAATCTTCGGAATCCTTACATTCAATTAAATACACCATAGAATCGTTTTAATTCCTTAGAATCTATAGTATATGTAGAATATTACTTAGAATTTCTTTATTTTGTTAAATTGTTGAATTTTCAGAATCCTTATTTATAACTCATCTTTATGACTCTTTAAATTGAAATATTGTATATTTAGATTTTTACAGTTTAAAAATATTTAGAACCTTTACTATATTTAGAATTGGATAATATGTTAAGAAATTTTGAAATATTTAGGATATTCAAAAAATTTAAAACTTTTAGAATCTTTATAAATTTACAATCGCTAGAATCCTTAGAAACTTCATAATATTTAAATTCTACAGAATTTCTAAAATTCATACATTAAAAAAAAATATAGAATCTTTAGAATTATTATTATGATAATAATAGCAATTATACAAATTGATGAATTTTTAAAATTGTTGGAATCATTTGAACTTTCAATATTTTCGAAAACATTCTTTTGAGTATTGAGTATTGATAGAATATTTCTTTTTTAAATTATTTTATATCAAAATCTGTATAATCTTTCGAATCTTCGGAATCCTTACATTCAATTAAATAATCATAGTATCTTTAAAATTTTTAGAATTGTTTTGATTCCTTAGAATTTATAGTATTTGTAGAATATTTCTTAGAATTTCTTATTTTTTTAAATTGTTGAATTTTCAGAAACCTATAATTATAACCTCATCTTTATGACTCTTTAAATTGAAATTTTGAATCTTTAGATTTTTACAGTTTAAAAATATTTAGAACCTTTACTATATTTAGAATTGGTTATATATTTTTAATATTTAGAATATTCAAAAAATTTAAAACTTTTAGAATCTTTATAACTTTACGATTGCTAGAATCTTTAGAAACTTCATAATCTTTAAATTCTACAGGATTTCTAAAATTCATACATTAAAAAAAATATAGAATCTTTAGAATTATTATTATAATAATAATAGCAATTATACAAATTAAAGAATTTTTAAAATTGTTGGAATCATTTGAACTTTCAGTATAATCTTTCGAATCTTGGGAATTCTTACATTCAATTAAATTATCATAGTATCTTCAAAATTTTTAGAATTGTTTTAATTCCTTAGAATCTATGGTATTTGTAGAATATGTCTTAGAATTTCTTTATTTTTTGAAATTGTTGAATTTTCAGAAACCTATAATTATAACTTCATCTTTATGACTCTTTAAATTGAAATTTTGAATCTTTAGATTTTTACAGTTTAAAAATATTTAGAACCTTTACTATATTTAGAATTGGTTAATATGTTAAGAAATTTTGGAATATTTAGGATATTCAAAAAATTTCAAACTTTTAGAATCTTTATAAATTTACGATCGCTAGAATCCAAAGAAACTTCATAATATTTAAATTCTACAGAATTTCTAAAATTCGTACATTAAAAAAATTATAGAATCTTTAAAATTATTATTATAATAATAATAGCAATTATACAAATTGAAGAATTTTTAAAATTGTCGGAATCATTTGAACTTTCAGTATTTTCGGAAACATTATTTTGAGTATTGATAGAATATTTTTTTAAAATTATTTTATATCAAAATCTGTATAATCTTTCGAATCATTTGGAATCTTTACATTCAATTAAATTATCATAGTATCAACTTTTAGAATTGTTTTAATTCCTTAGAATTTATAGTATATGTAGAATATTACTTAGAATTTCTTTATTTTGTTAAATTGTTGAATTTTCAGAATACTTATTTATAACTCATCTTTATGACTCTTTAAATTGAAATATTGAAAATTTAGATCTTTACAGTTTAAAAATATTTAGAACTTTTACTATATTTAGAATTGGTTATATATTTTTAATATTTAGAATATTCAAAAAATTTAAAACTTTTAGAATCTTTATAACTTTACGATTGCTAGAATCTTTAGAAACTTCATAATCTTTAAATTCTACAGGATTTCTAAAATTCGTACATTAAAAAAAATATAGAATCTTTAGAATTATTAAAATAATAATAATAATATTAAGCAATTATACAAATTGAAGAGTTTTTAAAATTTTAAGAATCATTTGAACTTTCAGTATTTTCGGAAAAATTCTCTTGAGTATTGATAGAATATTTCTTTTTTAAATTATTTTATATCAAAATCTGTACAATCTTTCGAATCTTCCGAATCCTTACATTCAATTTAATAATCTTAGTATCTTCAAAATTTTTAGAATTGTTTTAATTCCTTAGAATCTATAGTATTTGTAGAATATTTCTTAGAATTTCTTTATTTTTTTAAATTGTAGAATTTTCAGAATCCTTATTTATAACTCATCTTTATGAGTCTTTAAATTGAAATATTGAATATTTAGATCTTTACAGTTTAAAAATATTTAGAACTTTTACTATATTTAGAATTGGTTATGTATATTTTGGCATATTTAGAATATTCAAAAAATTTAAAACTTTCGGAATCTTTAGAACTTAACGATCGCTAGAATCTTTAGAAACTTCATAATCTATAAATTCTACAGAATTTCTAAAATTCGTACATTAAAAAAATTATATAGAATCTTTAGAATTATAATAATAATAATAATAGCAATTATACAAATTGATGAATTTTTAAAATTGTTGGAATCATTTGAACTTTCAGTATTTTCGGAAATATTATTTTGAGTATTGATAGAATATTCCTTTTTTAAATCAAAATCAAAATCTGTATAATCTTTCGAATCTTCGGAATCCTTACACTCAATTAAATAGTATCTTCAAAATTTTTAGAATTGTTTTAATTAATTAATTAATTTTAATTAATTTTCAGAATCCTTATTTGTAACTCATCTTTAAATTGAAATATTGAATATTTAGATCTTTACAGTTTAAGAATATTTAGAACCTTTACTATATTTAGAATTGGTTATTTATATATATTGGAATATTTAGAATATTCAAAAAATTTAAAACGTTTAGAATCTTTATAACTTTACGATCGCTAGAATCTTTAGAAACTTCACAATCTTTAAATTCTATAGAATTTCTAAAATTCATACATTAAAAAAATATAGAATCTTTAGAATTATTGAAATAACAATATTAAGCAATTATACAAATTGAAGAATTTTTAAATTGTTAGAATCATTTAAACTTTTAGTATTTTTGGAAACATTCTTTTGAGTTTTGAGTATTTATAGAATATTTCTTAATACTCATTTAATTCTCTTTTATTTTTTACATAATTGTTGATTTTTAGAATGGTTAGAATCTTTATAACGATTAATTAAAAAGCACTAAAAAACCTTTCTTTACAATTTTATTTAAATTCACAGATATATATTTACTACAGTATTAAAACATAGATAATGGTCACTTTGTGTCCGAAATATATATCTGTGAATTTAAATAAAATTGCGAAGAAAGGTTTTTTAGTGCTTTTTAATTAATCAAGTTTACCTTCACGTAACTCACAAAAATTAAACTTTTATAACGATTATTTGAGTTCAAATAATGTTCAATCTTTAGGAATTTTAGAAGAATTTTTGAAATATTTAGTAAATTATAATATTCGGATTTTGATTGCTAAAACAATAAGAAACTTTCGAATCTTTAGACTTTAAATTCTGTAGAAAAAAATATTTAATCGTTAGAATTTTCAAACTCATTAAATTTTAAACATTTTTTTCTTAGAATTTTAGCGTATTAAATATCTGTAGAATAAATAGAATTTTTAGAATTTGGTAAATCTTTTATTTGTACAATCTTCGGAGTCTGGATTTCTTGTTCTTTTTTCTTTGGAATCTAGGTTTTCAAATTATCTATTACCTTTAATATTTGTAGAAATTTTGTTTGAATCTTCAGACTCCTTAAAATGTTGATATAAATTTTAGAATAATTTAAATCTTTATAATCCTCAGACTTTTTTTGACTATATTGTATTTTGAGAACTTTTCAAAATTTTACAATTTATTGTATTATTTAGACTATTTAGAAAATTTTGAATCCTGACGGTCACTAGAATCTTTAAAATATTTATATTCTTTAGAATATTTCGTACCTTAAGAATAATCTAATAGATATGATATATAGATTATGAATATTCTTTAGAATCTTCAGACTCTTTATATTTTATAAAAACTTCAGAATTTCTATATATACAAACGTCTTTATTGCAAACAATTTTACATATTAAGTAAAGCAACATTATAAGGGAACAATTGAAAAAAAAAGAAAATTTCTGCAGAATGGCTATCTACCAAGAATTTCTATTTTTTTTATTTAAGGAATTTTTAGAATCATTAAAATAATAATATTAATAATATTTTTGCCATCCTTGCAATATTTAAACACTTTATACAATTTTAAGAATTGTCAGAATCTTAAGAGTTTATATAATCTTTACAATATTTAAAATTTAGAAACTTGTACGTCTGCACAACACTTTTTTAAAATTTTCAGAAATTGTGCAATAATTAGTATCTTTAAATAGTAATTTTTTTAACTTAAGAATTTGTTGATTTTTTAGAAATGGTGTTTTAGCTTGAGTTTCAATGTATATGTAAAGCGGGTGGGTGGTCACTATCCCATCCTTCAATTTCTTAACATTAATAATATTTAATTTAACTTGTTAATGTTAAGGAATTAAAGGGTGGAATGCATCAACCAGAACCAATTACTTTCTGATAACTTTGTTTATCTTGTATAATTCATTTTAGAAGAATACATTGTTAATGCTAAAGAATTGTAAGATGATATAGTGGACCTCATACATTTACATATAACTTCATGATGGTTGTGACCGTTATTAGGTGGTAATCCATATATAAACACATATTGAAACACACAAAATATACATATACATAAAATTACAATCACTATTTCATGTTTGGTTTCCAAAAAAAAAAACAATAATATAGTGTTGATGTAAAAATAAATTAAACGTAGGTTTTAGATTAAGTTTCAATGTGTATGTAGGGTGGTTGGGTGGCCACTATCCCACCCTCCAATTATTAAAAATAAACCAAGATTTGATTTAATTTTAAATGCATTAAACAGTCAAATAAATTAATTACTAAGTATTTTATTTATTTTGTGTAATATTTTAAGAAGTTTGTTAACGATAAGAAATTGTAGAATACTGGATAACTACCGACCCTACAAATACATTTAATATCAATCACTATATCACGCTTAGTTTTCCCCTAAAAACAATAATAATTCTAGTGTTGATGTTTAAGAATTAAAACGCATTTTAACTTGAGTTTCAATGAATATGTAGAGTGGGTGAGTGTCCACTATTACACCCTCTAATTACCAGACTATCAAGAGTTTGTTATTGTTGTAATATTCAGAAACAAGCAAAGTTTATAATTAAATATTTCATTTTATTTTTTAAACAAAAATTATTTGACTTTAATATTCTATACGTTATAATTGGAGGGTGGAATAGTGGACACTTACTCACCCGCCCTACATATATTTTTAAACTCCAATCATCGGAAGTTGTTTGACTTCAAGAAATTCATAACATTTTTACTATTGAAGTTGTTGAAAATCAAAATTGTAATGATTAAATTTGAATATATATGCACCATAAGGTGGGTGGGTGGCGCTTAACCTCAAATTTTTATTACATACACAAGTGATTAATTAAATGTTTATTCAATTAAAAATCACCCACCCACCCTACATACATTTTTTTTAACTTCAATCACTGTTAGTTGTTTTACTTCTATTCAATTTTTAAGAAGTAATACACTTGTTATGTTCCATTTGTTTATAATCAGGTAACTGACACGTGTTTCGGTCCTTTCGGATCATTCTCAAAGTTAAAACTGAGTTTTAACAGTTCTCCTAATATGAAAATTTGGTTTAATTAAGAATGTAGCAAAACAAGTATCGTATTTATCAATTTTTAAGGTTCAAGGCTGCAGACAAGACTTCTTCTACTGTAAAAAAACTTTTTGAGGAAGTCGATAATGACATTTAGGAAAGACGTGGATACTTTACTAACAGGGTTAAAAATATTGTATAAAGAAAATTATTCTCAACAAAAAAATAATCACAAGTAATACCATAAGTGATGGAAATTTACTCGAATAAATTTTGTTTTTGCATGAAAGTTTGTTGCTTAGCGATTTTAATGAGAGCAACTGTCACGAAAAATCACGAGCCGCCAGGCGAGTGATTTTTTCTATCAGTTGCTCGAATAAAAATCGCGAACAAGCAACAAACTTGAATGCGCTAAAAACAAAATTTATTCCGATTTAATTGTCATCACGAATGGTATTTGGAAAGACTATTCCACGACTTGAAACGAATATCGGTGAATGGTTCAATGTTTATATTAAAATTTTTATGATATATCTCCTGCAGTATTTTGGTGGAAAAATTCGACATTGATTAAATAACACCTCCCTTATAATCATTTGCATTTACCTTCTTTATATTATACGCCCAGTCATCATAATCGCGGCAAGAGTTTCCATTAAAGTTTTGCTAACAACTGGTAGTTTTTATCGGCGCAGATTTCTTCAAATCGTTTCCAAACACACGATCATGTTTAAGTTTGATTTTTTGGTGCAGAACTTGTCACCGTCGCATTTATTATGGATGATGAAGTGTTACCAAACCTTTTGATTTTATAACCTACTTGCAACTGACATACGTAGAAACAACGTTTTTCGCTTTTTTATCAAGGCTAATTCAATTCATTTGTCGGGAAATAGCTAACTTCAGGTTATTCAGGTGAATAAATAGCAACTTGGTGTTTATTCACTTATAAATTGACGAGATTGGCTAAAAAATATCACGTGCCTCATTTTCATTGGCTACATGCAATAGGAGTGGAATAGTCATTGTTAATATGATTATAATTTTTTTGTTGAGAATAATTTTCTTTATACAATATTTTTAACTCTACCAGTAATCAAAGTTTTCACGTTTGTTTTTAAATTTTCTATTTTCTTACTTGCAATTTTATAAGGTCTTCCCTAAATATCATTATCGACTTCCTCTAAAAGTTTTTTCCATTTCAGTGGCTTATTTTTCATAATTCAAAACACTTAATTTGTACTTGGCTTCAATTAATTTCTTTGAGGCATTAACTATATTTCACCGTTCTGGCCTACGACATTTAAACGCATTTCTTCTTGCTGGGTTTGCTTCCTTTTTTGCAATTTCAATTATGTCGTTCCACCAGTAAATTCGTTTATACGTATAATTTTTCTGTTAGCTATTGCCCAAGAAGACATTTTTTTGATAATACTTTTGCAGCTTCTTCTGCATTACTTACTGTCTTTGCTTTCATAAATCTTTTTAATTTTGCATAATCAGTACTATTTATAATGCAATTGATTCTGTAATTTTTTGGAGTTAATATCTTTTCAAATTTAATTTCTTCTACTCATCGTCTTTCTCGGAGGTTGCTGATCAACAACAACATAGCAATCCTTACTTTAGATATGTCTGCGCTGAATAATTCAGTGAAAGATCACTAAAACTTTCTAATCACTAGATTTAAAGATGCAAACCATAAGTCAATGATTGATTTCGAATTTTGCCTAACAAAAGTACTATCATTTTCAAAATTAATTATTTCTAAACCATGAACTGCCAAAAGGTTTTGCAAAATCATACCGCTAATATTTAGTCTTGTTTCGCATCAAAGTGGCGCTTTAACATGATTGTTCTCCTAACAATCACTTAGTAACTAAGGTTCCTAATGTATATACTAAGACCATCTAGCCATTTTAAAGAATGTATACGAAATCAAAATGCAACAGGAAATCAATTATTTTGTTTTAGTTGTGGCTAAAATTATGGAAAATAATGTTTGAAATGTAAATGCTTTCTATCCTTAAGCATATAAAAAGGGTGTGATCCATAAGTGGAAAGAAAGGTATTCAACAGGGCACTAGATAAAAAGATCAGGTCAAAATTTTGACCTTTTGCCAAGCAACTCTCACTAAAAAGAGATCAAATTGGTCATGGGTCTCCTTATAGGACATTGCCCAGTGTACCATCTTTACAAGATAGGTACAGTGGACAAAACAACTTGTGGATTGGCAGAGGAAACGATCGACCTTATCATATGCGTGTGTGTAACACTGGCTAAATACATCATCAACATATCTATACCACGTGTGTAGGGATCGTGTTTTTTGCTTTGTTTTCTAAATGATTAAGAAAAATATTAGCCAAGATGGGGAAAGAAGTTTACCCATTGCTGTGCCGAAAGTTTGTTTATAATGATTATTGTTAAATGTGAAAGCATTGCAATCCATGACTAACTGTGTTAAATTGATGTATTCTTCACCTATTCGTTTGGAATGTGGTTTTCTGTTAGCAATTTTCCAGGGCAATTATTGCTTCGTTTATCGGAATGCAGGCAAATAATGATTCCACATCAAAAGAAATGAGCTTTTGGTTAGGTTTAATTTTTGTATTTTTTTGTGAATTGTAGTGAATTTTTAATACTAAAATCATTTTTATGGTAAATTTACTAGCCACTTTGCAAGTTTATGTGTAGGTGAATGTAAATTGGATACAATGGGTCTTAATTTATTTCCATCTTTATATACTTTTGGCAAACAATAAAGTTGTGGCAATCTTGAGTTTTTTATTTTATTTTATCATTAGGTCTTTTGTAATTAATGAAGTTGATTTTTTTAAGCAATCACTTATTTTGTTGTTGTAAGTATTCAGAGGGTTTTTCTCTAATTGTTTGTATCGACCTGTTGATAATAACTTATTCAGATTAGTTTCATTATCTACTTTCTGTACAATAACAATAGCGTTACCTTTGTCTGATTTTAGCTAATGGACGTCTTTTGATTTAATTAATTTCAGTAGTTTTCGCTCATCTTTCAGTTTCTTCAAGTTGGTGTTGTTAATTTTCTTCTTTACGACCTTTTCTATTATCTCCTTGGCTTCTCTTCTAAATGCGGGTTGATTTTCCGGTTCAATTCTGGTGGCTGCCATTTCTACGTCGATTATTAGTTCTTCTGTGAAATTGGTTGAGTGAATGCTGTGTTTTAAGCCTTTCTTCAACAAATTGAGTTCTTCTTTGGAAAATTATTCTCCTGTTTTGGTATATATTAATATATTTGATGTTAGTTGAGTCGTTGGTTTTTCTTCGTATTGATAACCGCTTGTTCTTTGGTTTTTGAGTAAGTTTCTTTTGTATGATTTGAGATTTTTTCTCTACCTTCTTGTTAATACCTGTGTGCATTTTGATTTGTAAATCATCCCATATTAATGTTTTTACTTAGTTTAAGGTGTTGTTCGTATGCTGTTAATTCCAAAGTTGCCCGTTTTCTGTGTAGGACTCTAATTTCAAATTTAAGCCACTTTGTCTTCATGTCCGTTACCAATTTTGGTATGTCCCTCGTGCGTTTGTTGATATTCATTTTCTTCATTCGGTTTTCAATGAAATTTGGGAATACACTTTTCTTTACACATTGGCTTAACAAATAAATGTTCACATTTATTGCCTTAATTTTGGTTTATGTTTGAAAAAAAAACTTATTGAACTCTGTTGACCAGTTAGTCATTTTTATAATATTGATTGTTGAGTTACGTGAAGATGAATAGTAATAATAAAATCACTTTCCTTTCTTGACAGTTTATTTTTATTCGCTAAATGTACATTTCGTTTACGACGTAAAGTTTATCAATAGCTGTACAAGAATGACCGTGATGGGTAATTCTGGATTACCTTTTAGAAGTAAGACGCCTTACCACCTAATATAAATAATCCGGAATTTTGGTTTAATACCAACGAGTTTTGACTATCGTTCAATTGAACAACATATTTAAAAAAAAGTGGATCTCAAGAAATTCCTATTTGTTGGTCTATTTGAAAGAAAAATATTGAAAAGTGCAAACAATCATACAAAGAAGATAATAATATTAAAATTGTACCAAAGTTTTTAAACAAATAAGAAGCATGTGCCTCTATTCTGTCGATAAGTTATTCTATTTGTAGAAATTATAAATTTTTAATCAGTATTATTAATGAACTAAATAATTGACAATGTATTGAAGAAAAATATTTTTGAAAAATTGAACTCCGCAAAACTTGTTTAGTCAACGAAATTCTACGAGATTCTGTAGATGTATGTGTTTTTGAGTTTTGTGAAGATTATATTAATAAAAAGAACTCAGTTAAATTCCTTTCTTCGCTGTTTTTATTTAAGCACTAGATTTACATTTCGGACACTATGGGTCCATTATCAATAATTGACTAACCTTTCTGATTCTGTAGAGTTTTTCGGAAAGTATTTTAGATATTTCTATAAAGTCCATTAGTATTGAGATGTATTCAAAGCAGTTTTTGTAAAATTTCCGAAAGTTTTGCTGACATAAATCAATCCATTCAAAATATTATTGCTCTGATAAGTTAATTATTTGTATTTCTTTTGTGAAAATCAATATCTGCCATGGTATTAACTATGTAACTAATTATTTTAATTAATTGTCTGTTTTTGTCTAGTGAGATTTATTAAATGTTTCGTAATTTTTAGTTATAAGATTTATTTCGATAACTTAATAAGTTTTGATGAGGCAGAACAAGTATTATGTAAAGTGATATGACAATATCTTTAAAAATCCACTGATTAAACCTAATATTCTCAATCTATAAAGATTTATTCCCAAGTTTGTTTCCGAAGTATAGTTAGAGTCTTTTTTCGGATATATATGGACTCATTCGAAAGCATATTGTTATAGTACCATTTAATAATATTTTTAAAAGTAGGGAACCTTCTATAATCATTTAATTCTTACACGAAAGCCCATACTAAAAACCTATTGCTGTAATTATTCAGGTATTTGTCATATCGATCAAAAGCTTTTGTATTCCGTTGAAATGCAAATCATTTCCGAAATGCTTCTTCAAATTGAGAAACAGGTAGCAGTCACTGGGCGTTAGATTTGGGCTGTATGGCGAATGAAATTGTTCCCAGCCAAACGATATTATGAGAACTTGAGTTCGATTGACTGTGTGCCACCAGGCATTATCCTGAAGCAAAACGATTCCTCTACTCAGCATGCCACACAGTTTATTTTGGACTATTCTACGCAGTTTTGTCAACATCTCACAGTAATTTTCAGAATTTATATTTTTACCAGGAGGAAAAAAGTCGACAAACAACACACCTCTTCTGTCTCAAAGCACAGTTCAGCTTTAATGCCACTATTTCATGGATTGCTGCTTTGATTTTAGTGTAACGTAGCTCACCCACGTTATTATCACCTTCGATAGCATAACGCTCAACGAATGACAAAGCATTTGGTTTTGTGCCAAAATATATTGGTAATTGATTTTTGGTATCCATCTTTACCACAGTTTCCGATCATATAAGCGTTGGGTCATAATTTCACACGGTACACTTCTTGAAACTTTCTGAGATTGTGAAGAGTCTGTTCTGTTTTGTATCAGATTTGATACAAACGTTGATAAAAAGATATAATAGAACAGGCGCTTCACGATCTCAGAATGTTTCAAGAAGTATTCTGTGTGAAATTATGACCCAACGCTTATATAATCGGAAACTGTGGTAAAGATGGGTACCAAAAAACGATGATCAAAATATTGATGATTATCAATAATGACAAAAGGTCGCCCAGTATGTTCCTCGTCATAAACATTATTGCGGCCATCTTTAGAAGCTCTAACCCACTTGCTTACCATTCCATCACTCATATAGTTTACTCCATAAACTTCACAGATGTTCAGAACTGTCTTTTTAAATAATTTTTTTCACTAGTTTTATTAGTACTTCAATTCTCTTTAAGTTATAAAAAAAAAACTTACAAATATATAACTTACCGTTTTCATGTCAAATGCGATTATTTGTGGCGGACAGACGACTACATCATTGTACCGTCCAGAATCAAGGACCCATAACCTTCCACATTGACCAACCTACAAAAATATATATAAATTAATGATTACTAAACAATTACAGGAAGGGTAAACTTAGTGAATTAATAAATTAATTAATAGTAAATTATGACAGTACAAGAAATAAACTAAATGAAAACGTTTATAAACAGATTTAACATTAAAAAAAAAACATACCTTTGTTCGAAATACAGACACCAAACGATCGACCTTGCATTGATGGGGATTATCGTGCCACTCAATAGATGGATAAGGTAATACCTTGGGAATTTTATTTTTACCAATTACCACCTCCGCTAATGTTATCGGTGATCCAATGACGAATCTTGGTATTGTCATGAAAACTCTCCTCTTTCCTTGAACTGCAACATAACGGTTCATATTTAAAAACATATTTATATAAATATATCAAACGAATCACAATCTGCTTTTTAAAAATATACGCGTTGAAACAATAACTTGAAATAAAAACTTTTGTATGATGAAATAAATTATTTTTAAAATTATGTGCGACATTAATAATTTAAAATCTTTATATTGGGCATACAAGAAGATGTAAATTATTTCAGGATATTAAATGTTTGATTGTGAAGCTAAATTTTGGTCCACACAGAAAAATATATATAAAAATCCTGCACAAGGATCTCGCCCACAATTCCACGTGGAATTCAAACTGGTTACTGACTACGTGGGGTGAGAATTCAAGAGTCTAAAACAAGGGGCTGAAAAAACTTCAAGACGAGAAAACAGTAAGATCTCCAACTGCTGCTCCAAAAAACGTTTATGGTAGATTGATGAGCAAAACAGATGTTAGTTTTAACGAAAGAGAAACACTTCTTTTCAAGTCAGGCCCCAATTATTGACATAAAATCTTTCATAGAAATATGAGTAGCCGAATCAGAAATTGCTTTGGATTTTTCCGAAAATTCAACAGTGTCAAATGAGACTATCTAAAAACCATTTCACCCGTTTACCATCACTGGCTTCTTTCAATTCAATATTTAAAAGTAGATATTATAATTTATTAAAATCCTTTAGTTCGTTGTCGAAAATTAACTAATAATTTATAAATACGAAAACTTTTTGTAAAGATTGACTGACTGACTGTCAAATTGCAATGAAAGACATTTTTGCGGAAATAAATGGCATAAAAGATCGATTATGCAAACTAGAAGATGTTTTAACAACGGATACCCCCAATATTCTGAAAGAAGCTAATATAGTGGGGGAGATAGAAGAACGACAGCAGCGTCTTTTAAATGTTGTGGTTTGTAACCTCCAAGAATCCACCGGATCTACAGATATAAAAATCAAGAAGGGTATATCTGCAATTAAAGCCATCATTTGTCCAAAGCTGTCTAGTTTTTGTCCAAGGAAAGCTATTCGAATTGGAAAACCTTCGTTAAAGCCAATACCAATGAAATTAATTTTTCAAGATCGAGATTCAGCAATTAATCTGCTCAAGGCATCGAGAGAAGTGGACATCGGGAATGTACATTTTTCTAGTGATAGGATCAAGCTACACTTCAAATCATTCAACGGCGAACTAGCGAGGCGTAAAGAAATTTAATATACAGTTTTAAAGCAGCCAACTATTTCGAAATCAAAAGTATTTCTTGGGTCTTGATAATAACAATATTAATGTTATTGTTGATGTTATTTTATTATGTTTGTAGATATGTCATTCAAAAATATATTCCTATCAAATTTATAAAATCATCTTCCTTTCCAAAATGGTTTAATAGTACTCTTATTAACATTATTAAAATGAAAAAGGAAGCACATTTAAAATATGAATTATACGGCAATTGTGATGATTATGAACACTTTAAACGTCTTCGTACCTAATGCAAAACACTAGGTGAACAACTTTATTCAATTCATGTTAACAAAATTAAATCAAATATTTGTCACAATACAAAATCATTATTGAACTACGTTAATGAATATAGGAAGACCTATACTTTTCCCAAGTGCATGTATTTTGATGATAAGTCATGTTATTCGGGCGAAGAATGTGTAAATCTTTTTTCTGATTTCTTTCAGATGTTTATATAAATGATAATGATCAAATTGCCAATCTGGATGTTAGTCCTATTAGTTGCATAAATTTTGCCCATTTTAACATTAATAAATCTGATATATTTAATGCTATAAACATATTGACGGACTCATGTAATCCCGTTCCGGAATAATACAGGCTTTTTTCATAAAAAAATGTATTTACTCTTTGTGTACTCCATTGAATATTATATTTAATTTGTCTATAAAAACTTGCCAATTTCCTTCAATCTGGAAAGAAAGCTTTATTAGACCAGTATATAAAAATGGAAGTAGGAAGAATGTCATGAAATGTAGGGGAATAGCAATCGAGTCGGTTATTCCTAAATTACTCGATAAATTAATTTCAATGCAGTTGATGTTTCATTGTAAAAATATTATTTGCAATGAACAACACGGTTTTAAGATCGAAAAATCAACTGTAACTAATTTACTAGAGTATCAATCTTACATTTTGAAGGCGTTTGAAAGTAATTCCCATGTACATGCTGTGTACACCGACTTTTCCAAGTCATTTGACCGGGTATCTCACACAGTTTTGGTAAACAAATTACAGGGTATTTTATGTATGTTTTTTATTCCTTCGATATTATGTCTCGTTATTTTATTTGTACATATTTTAACCATATTTGATAAACATTAAATAAAGATAAAGGATAAGGGTTTTGAGGAGAATATCACCGGCTGTATTCACAGTTTCTTGATCGATAAACTACAATTCGTAAAAATCAACAATTTCATTTTAAAGGCGGTAAGAGTAACTTAAGGGGTTCCTCAAGGTTCCCATTGTGGGCCAATTTGATTTTTATTGTTTATAAATCATATTAAACATTCGCAATTTCTTTTATTTACCAATGATCTGAAGATTTTTCATTTAGTTAGAGTTACAACTGATACTATCTATTTACAAGACGACTTAAATAACATCTACAGATGATGCAGTGACAGTAAATTATATTTTAATTATAGAAAATGTTTTTCCATATCATTTGGAAGAGGGCGAATTGTCAACAATAACTACTACATTAACGGAACAAAACTGTTGTCAGTTGGTCATATTAATAATCTAGGTGTTATAATGGATCGTAGCCTCAAATTTTCCAAGTATAAAGACAGTATATGTTGTAAATCTTTGCAAACGTTAGGATTTATGAATCGTTTCGGGAAAAGTTTCTTCAAAGATACTCAGAAACTGTTATTTATATCATTGTTGCGTTCTCAATTAGAATATGCATGCTGCATTTGGTGAATCACTGAAGGGGTGAATTTTTATTTGTCAGTATATATAAACTAGGGTAATAATATAATTTTGTTAAATAAGACAATTCGCTAAAAGGATTGCCCACTTAATCTCTAAACCTTCTAAAAATGTTAGGTCTTAATCCCTTTAGGCAATTATGCACTGCCATGCCGGATTTGTTTTTCTGTTGTTTTATATCTCTTTCGTGTTAATTTAATCTAATTTTAAAATTAGAGTGTCAGGACTGCGGTGCCATTTATATAGGACAGACGGGAAGACATTTAATTTAGAATAATACAAGGTATTTTAGGAATATTTTGTTCTTTGATGATATATGGCGAACAAAATTTTCGAATATAACAACACTTATTACCAAAATTTATTTAAAAAGTTGTTTAATCTAGAAAAACTGTTGAATGTGACTACCTTTAGCTAGGATGCAATAACCCATTCTTCTTCTCACTGACTGACGAACTCTTTCAAAAACACCAGAGTCGTTTCTAATTTGTTGCACTCAATTATGCCATTTCTTCTTCCACATTTTCCACTGGAGTAGTGTAAACTAATGACACTAGATAGCTCAATAGAAAATAATTGTTTAAGTCCGGCGATCGAGCAGGCCATGAGTGAGGTTCTCCACGACCAATCAATTTGTGTTATTGTTAAAAAATTATAAGCAACCACACTAAAATGCGCTGAACCATTGTCATTAAACATTGCATTTCTTTTTGACAATGGCACATCCTCCAGAATCTGAGGTAACAATATACCTCGCCAATAAGTCTTCCAGATAGAAATAGCTATCCAATTATCCAGACATCCACAATTCCAACCCAAATGTTCAATGAGAATAGATGTTGAAAACGATACTCAGGTATCTCACGTGGATTTTGTTTTCAGCCCACACATGGTTATTATGAAAATTCCTTATTTCATATAGGTTTTATAATTAAAATCACTTGGTAATTTTAATTATTAAACCTATATATTAACATAATGTTTCACCAAGTGATTAATGAGAAACAAGTATATGATATCCTTATTTCATTCCTTGAAAAATGTGCTTCATCGGTAAAAAGTAGCAACGACAGTAGTTGAGGAATTTGAACCAATTTGTGCAAAAGCCAATGACATAATGTATGCGATAAAGGTACAATAAATAGTCCGTGAGGATTTTCTAAAGAGTCCCATTACTCACATTCAAAATATTTGCAATTTTTCGAGTAGAGATTCCTGGATCTACCTCCCTCTTGTCTAGCGCATAAGAATGTTGTTAAAATATAATAACGAATTTTTAAAACAATTTTGTACTCGGTAAACCGTGTTTAATACACACGTTTATTTCGTATACGTTAATTTAATTTAATTCAATCAAACATGGAATATTAAAAATGTAGTTCGCTAAATCTATCTTCGAAACAAATCGGGTTTTAAAAATAATATCAAACAACAAAAACAAACAGAAATAGCCCGGGAAATAACCTCTTGAATTTAAAGAACAAAAAATAAACGAGATATAACTAAAAGAATCTATTAGAATTATTAATATTATTAGAATATTAAATGTTTAAAATAGAACAAATATCAGGTCATGATGAAATAACTTTAGAACTGAAGAAGATATGGAATAGAACGTTAGTCTAAATGAAAGGAGCCTTAATATAGATACAGGAAATGCTAAAAACACAAGAAATAAATCCAAATTATCGAGAAGGACAAAAAAATGGCGTTTTTGTGGGCTTGAAAAACTATCAAAAGCCTTTTTCCAGAAAGTCCATAAGACATCAACAAAGTAGTATGGCATAGTTAAAAAAGAAAGGGCTAGAAATAAGTAAAAAACTTTTTAACTTGGTTTGTATAACATTTACTTTATTTATTGACTATAGTTTCGACAATTTTAACTTGGCATTATCAAACTAGAAGTTTAGAAGAAGAACTTCTAGTTTGATAATGACAAGTTAAAATTGTCGAAACTATAGTTCTGAAGAACAATGAATAACGAAGTAGAAGCCTCCACCGTTAACAGTAAAAATAAGTAAGTATATAAATACTGACAAAAAATATTACAAAAACTGAAACTGAGTCTGAGGAATTCAATACTAAGGTAAAGTCGTACTCAAATCTTTCTTACATCATTTTAGATGATACACTCAAATAAACCAGAGAAATAACAAAAAATCGAAGAACCGAAATATAAACATAAGAACGATGAGATAAAGAGATCCCTAAAGTTAAATTAAAGATCCATAAAAGAAGTAGGCAGTAGTAACGGGACCTAAATATCAGACTAGAGGGAATCACAAAATTATACTAGCGCTACTGTTTTTGTTTAACATCAAACATTAACTTAAAGAAATTCATTTAACAAAGCTCTTGAAAATCAATGGAAATGATACATTTCCTAAACGTATTGTCACTGGCGATGAGAAAGTTTAAGACAACGTCGTGTGAAAATTATGGTGCGAGCCCGGAGAACAAGCTACAACCACTTCGAAAGCAAATATCCATCAAAAAAAGCTTTAGATCTCAATTTGGTGGGATTACAAAGGCATCGTGTATTTTGAGCTGCTATCACAGAACCAAACCATGAATACGGCTGTATACTGTCCCCTATTAGACAAATTGAATGAAGCTATCAGAGGCCAGAATTGCCAAATTGTAAGGATATTGTGTTTCACCATGACATCGTGAGACCACACAAAAGTTTAGTGATCTGCCAGAAGTTCCTGGAGGTTGGATGGGATAAGATGGACCATCCACCATACTCACCAGACCTTGTGCTATTCGACTACTATTTATTTCGATAATGGGAAGCTGAGTTGCCGAAACTATAGTTAACGTATTAATAAAAATCAAGTGTTTACAAAGTTAAAGTGTTTTACTGAATATCAAACATGTATAACGAAATAGAAGATTCTTATATTTAAAATACTATTTGTTTCGATCTTTTGCAAAACCTTTTGAATGGTAAACAATTCAGACAATAGCGTCCAAAAGCAGTTGTTATATTTTTTACCGAGAAAGGCTAGAAGTTTTTGAGCGTGGCATTATGATGTTATCCGAAAGATGGCAAAAGGCCATCGAAAAAAAAGTCAATACATAACTGAATAAAATAATTTATTTCTATAAAAATCTCCTTTGATTATTGTACAAAAAACCGAAATGGCTTAAGACTCAACACCATACAACACATTTCATAAGAATTACTCTAAAGTGTGGAAGTGTGATAGTGTGATAGTAAAAGTATTTAAAATGAGACTAAAGGTGATCACAAAAAAAATAATGACAGTGTATATAACATTTTTACAAAAATTATTTGTGGTTAAAACATTGTGATATGTTTTATTTGTATATCAAAATTGACAACAAATATTACTAAAACAAGAAACCTCGTTTGGTGATTTATAAGGCAGCTGTGAAGACAGTAAAATGTCACTTGACGAAGGTTATTGGTGAAACAAAACTTAATATCGAGGAGTTTTATACTTTATTGACGCAAATCGAAGCAATTGCTAACTCTTGCCCCTTATTTGCCCAATATAATGATCCTAGTCATTACAACTTCCTTATACCCGCACACTTTTTAATTGGCACTTCGTTATTGGATTTACCGGAGGCTGATTTGTTGCTGGTTGATTATCTATATTTAGTATATTAAACAACATTTCTGGAAGAGATGTTATTTAGAATATCTACATCATTTGCAAAGGAGGAGCATGTGGCAGATGGTAGGATAAGAGCCAAGGGTCGATCAGCTGATGATTATCAAGAAGGAAAGAATTCCACCTTCGTGCTGAAGAAGCGGCAGAATATTAGAATTGCATCCTGGCATCACCAAGGTAGTAACCATAAAAACTGCAACCGGGGTCTACAAGAGGGCGCTTAATCGCTTGTACGCGCTTCTCTGTGAATAAGTGCATCCCATCACAATTTAAACAAACTATGTGTGCCCCAAGTGATAGTTATTTGATATTTTACATCATTTTGCAATGTGTTGCAAAGAGGTGGTACCAGTCGCGATTTTTCGGACATGGAAGGACCATTAACAACCCTCACTGCAAGGGGTTACTTGTTGTACGGCCCGGATGAGCCCGCCAAGGACTGATGACTTTATGGACGTTCGTTTTAGGTACAATTAGAAAACTGGGTAAATAATTATTTGTATATATGTAGATTAAGTATGTGCCCCAACCCAGGACAGTGCCTCTAATTCCCAGAAATGTACCTATGTTGCCAACAGTAGTTGTAAGTTCCCTTTCATAAATTATCCTTGTCAGTTTTTAACACCTCCCCCTAATTTTTGACCAATCATGGTAATTGCCCCCAACCCTAGACTGTAGGGGAAAATATTTCTGCATCTTGTAAATATTTGTAAATTTTTAAATACAAACGAATTCGATTTTAGAATAAAACGTGTGAACATATTTCCATGGAAAACGAAAGTGCAAGAAACAGCGGATGTTTGTCATATATATTAATAAAATAATAAAATAAAATATTGTCATAATAATAAAATAAAGTTCTACAACCACCTTAGTACAAACTGACAAACTGAAACAATATAAAACGATATAATAATGTCTAGATCAAACAACTGAAAATGTATAATAACACTCATGTACGAGAAAATGTTTAAGCTTAACCTGAAGTGTTAATATTGTAATTTCCATTGGTAGTTTGTTGTATGGTTTTTCCTACATACTAGAATTATGTGCAGTTGGCCCCGGATGTCAGTACCTTAGCATGTTTCATTGTTGTGCGTGCTGTTTAATTTTTATAAATATTGTTTCATTTATCTTTACATATGATGCATACTTATATATATAAATAGAAAATAAATAAATCAATGTGAGTATATTGTTATTCACAAATACAGTACGTCATGTATCATTTTTTTTTTGACAGAAAATAAGACGTATGCACTTTACCCCATAATAAGATATTATATATTAGGGTAACATATTGCATAATATCAATACGTTGAATTTTGCTTTAAGATTCATAATTGTAAAGTACGCACTGTTTATTTAAGAAGATGATAAATCAATTTAGCATCTATACCCATAGATTTGACTAATTCTCAATTATTGTCAAAACAATACTCTGGAGGTTTTTTGTGCTAAAATTGAATAATGGTTGTTTCGTTTACATTTAATAACATATTTTCTTTGTTGTACCACTGGTTCATTTCTACATTAGTAATTTTTAATTTTTATTTGTAATTCCTCTCGAGTTTTGACCGATATAATAATTACCGTGCCATCATAATTTATTTATTTATTTATAATATTTTCCAACAGACATATAGTCCAATTATAAGGAAAGTTACAATTAAATACATAATATTAACATCAATATACAATACATAAAACTAACAAATAAAAATTGTGATGTGGCCGTCATAATACTTTCCCTAAATTTTTCTCGAAAACCATTAGGTTTACGCAAAAATGCCATTCTTAATAATTTGTTAACTTTTGAATTCTCTACAATTATTTGTTATATAAATTTCATGTATTTTTTATATTTTTTTTCTCAAAAATTAAGAATTTTATGAAAACTATGTTTAAAAAAAAAATTATCAAGTTTTTAACTCTCTTTAACTTTTGGTTGAACCGTTTTTTAAAATTTTTCATATTTAGAAAAATATCACCAAAAAACAAACAAAAAACGCCTCGAGTAAACATCTACTTTCGGTCTATAAATATTCACTAAAAGCTTTCCAGTTCCAGTTTTTAACGATAAAACCTTAAGTTTAAAGTTTCACCTCAATAGGATCTTTCGTTTTTGAGATACAGCGCACACAGACACATTTTTTTTCCAGAAATTAGTGTAATAGACTCAGGGGACCTCAAAACGGGTATTGTTTAAAAATAAACAAATCCTATTGAATATTAAGCATTGTCAAGTAGTGAAAAAATTAAACCTAAATGTAAGAATTAAACAAAAACTTCTTAGTATAATGATCATTTCTAACATTATTAATAATTTTAAAATACGAAACCATTTCGTAAATCAAAGACTAAAAATCAAATCATTTATTAAAATAACTACTTTTTTTCACTAATACCTCGACAGATCTTGAATTATACAAAAATAATTTTCGGCGTATTACAAATAGCACAGCTATCAATTGAATGAATTTATTAATTTCTGTTAAATAAACTATTAAAGGATTAAATGTATTTTAAACTGTTTGTGAGTGAGAAATTATGAACAAGAAATGAATTTACGCTGATTTCATTAAAATTAATTAACAAAGGCAATTAAATAATCTAACATTCCAGTTTATAATCAACTGCAGACACGTGTTTCGATCTGTCGATCTCTTCAGCATAGCTTTATTATAAAATTGATTTTAAATACAAATTTTTGAATGCAAATCAAGTGTTTGCAGCTTATGTACGAAAAATATGTGGGCGGGTATCCACTATCATACCCTCCATTCAAACAATATTAATGAGGGTTTTATTAAAAGAAAACTTTAAATTTAAATATTTATAAATTGATATATTTACTTTTATCATTATTGATTTTATTAACAAATTATTTAAATAAACCTGGAAATGTTGTGGTGATTGTAGGGTGTAATAGTAGTCACCCACCTACTCTAAATATTTATAATTTATATCAACAGAATTCGTGATTTTAACTTCATTAAAATTGCATACAATCTGTTTGTATGTTTCTGAAACAAATAAACTTTCCATAGCTTGTGTACAAAACATATGTAGGGTGGATGGCCACTATCCTACCCTCCAACCAAATTATTTTAGCGAGGGTTTCATTTAAAATTCAATTATTTTAACACAAATGAAAGAAAATAAATAGTGTATAAGATGAAGTATTCAATTAATAAAGTATTCAAGTAAAAAATTGAAGATGTTATGATAATTAAAAGGTGAAATAGTGGACACCCACACACCTTACACATTTATTTTTTTTATCTACTATCTTAGTAATTTTATTTTAGTAAACATACATAATATTAGTCTGAATTTAAAAAAAAAAACAAAACGCTTGTTTGCAGTGAATGTATAAAAAATATATGTAGATGGTAGCCATTATCACACCCTCTAATCACCAGAATACTGTGGACGTTTAACTAATTGCTTTATTAATTATATTTATTGTAATATAATTTATTAAATCAATTTTAAAGTGAAATTATTGTATTTTAAATGAAACCCTCTTTAATATTATTTGGTTGGAGAGTGTGACAGTGGACACTCATTCACCCTTCATATATTATTATACAGAAACCATAAACACTTGTATTGTTATCAAAACTTCACACCAAATTTTATGAAATATTCGCTAAAATAAATTTACCATTATATTTGATAGAATAATATTTATGTAGGATGAGTGAGTGGCCACTATCTCACCCCACAATCACTACAACATCATCTAACCTTTACCTAATAATTAATTAAGTTCGAAATGATTCACAGTTTTAAAAGTTTATATTTTATTTTATTAATCAATTAAATTTGCAACCCCCCGTTTAAAACAATGATTGAATAATTAACAAACACTCGTTAATGTTGTTTTAGTTTGAGGGTGTGATAGTGGCCACCCACCCACCCTACATATATATTTTTCCATCAACTACAATGAGGATTTTATTTTAAAAAACATTTCATTAAATTTTGTTTGTATTTTCCGGAAACTAAGGACGGGTGGGTAGCCACTATCATACACTCTAATCAAAACAACATCAGCGATAATTTGATTTAAAATTTAATTATCGCATTGTAATGTTTCAAATCAATAACGTATAAAATAAATTATATCTTTTTAAAACTTCAAGTAATTCTCAATTTAATTTATGGATTATTTAAATTAAGGCTAAAAGATGTACTGATTGGAGGATGTTAATTAAGAATGATATACAATCTAAATTTAATAAATCATTTTATAAATTATTAATTTTAAACGCTATTGTTTAGGGTAAAATAATTGAATTGGAAAATCAAACCCTCGCTAATGTGTTTTGATTGGAGGGTAGGATAGAGGCCACCCGTCCACCATACGTATGTTTTTATACATAAATTACAAACAGTTGTTTCGTTTCTACAAATTCAAATGAAATTTAGTGAAACAATCAATAAAATAAAATTAAATTAACTTTCCTAACTCATAATGATGGTTGCGACCGTTACTATGTGGTAATTCATAATGAACAATGAATAAAACGCTTACTATGTTTTTAACCACTATAATTATAGTGGTTAAAAACATAGTAAGCGTTTTATTCATTGTTTCCTAACTCAAACTGAAAACTGTAATTCACCATAGTTCCGAAATATTAACTAGTAACATCTTCTCGATGTATTAAAAGCATCAACGGAGTAATGGATAACATTATATATTCTAACCATCGTATTTAAAGGAGAGTTAAAATGAGCAACATTAATAGCATGAGGATGATAAAAAAGTTAATAAACTAGAAAAATCAATTTATAAACAATGTTAGGGTCATCTATTGTATGAAGTATCAGCCCATGCAGAAACAACATAAACACATTATTACGCCTATGATGCAGGGATTTGAAGGAAAACCCATTTAAAAGTTGCACATATGTAATTGATGTAGACGGATATGCATTGTATTTTTTAAATATAACATTTTTAAAAACATTTTCTGATTTTTTTTTAAAGTATTAATGTAAATATAAAAATGAGGTGACCTTATAATAGAAGCGAATTCAAGAA
The DNA here is from genome assembly GCA_963969525.1 of Ontholestes murinus. Taxonomy (NCBI): domain Eukaryota; kingdom Metazoa; phylum Arthropoda; class Insecta; order Coleoptera; family Staphylinidae; genus Ontholestes; species Ontholestes murinus. The sequence goes on along the minus strand of OZ018395.1, from coordinate 16,991,226 downwards.
CAGAATAAACATATGAACAATACAATCTTTTGATAACGTTTATGCGCTCAAAATCTCTTCAAAAGCGGTAAATAAATCCCAACATTTTAACACTTCTCGAGCAAATGTTATTAATATGCTCAATAAAAGTTAACTGACAATCAAATGTCACTCCTTAATCTCTAATAGTATCAAGACGCTCAAAGCACACATCTTGCAGTTTCAAATTCAATCTATTTTTCCGACAACACGCCTGGATTTGAAAAATATTACTTTGCAATGCAATACAATCCTGCTTTTTACACCATCTCGAAAACAAAACTAATTTGTATTTTTTATATGAAATGTACGTATATCGTGTATTGTTTGTAAGTTTTTTTTTAAATTTTGTAAGCAGGAGAAGCGAAGCTAATAAAGAATAAAGAATAAAGGATAATTGAAAAATTGCAGAAAATCGGCATACGGAAGACTAAAGACCTAAAACTATTAGAAACATACCTAATACGTAGACCACTAATAACGAAAATTGGAAACGAAAACAGCGAACCTATGTACGCGAAATATGGGATTCCTCAAGGAGGAATACTGCCACCAATACTATATATATATATATATATATATATATATATATATATATATATACACAAAAGATATGACTAAACTCAATATTAAAGGAAAACCATATATATATATGGTGATGACACCTTCTTATTATACTCTGGAAAGTCATATACAGAAATAGAAGATAATATAAAATCAGACATGGAAATATTAGAAAAATGGTTCACCCAACATCTTCTAACAATAAACAGATCAAAAACAACGTATATAATTTTTATTTACCTGATGCCTGAGCCACTGTGTGTAAAACATTGTTGTAGTACAATATTAAAAACATTCAGAAATCCTATACTGTGTCAGTATTTCTTTAAGTGGTATTATGGAGTTTCGACAAGTAACAGCCGCATCAATCCAATATATAACACAAATGTTCTTGATAGAATTCTTGACCTAGTCTTTATAACGGGTAATATGGATGCACATCTAGAAGAAAGCAAAAATTTCTTGGTAAATGAGTACAGAAATCCTTTTGCATTAGAAGGAATTTTAAAATTTAAAAAAGAAACAGTCGGTAACTTCTCCCCAAATCCATCAGCATCTAGATATAACTTTAAATGTGCTTATTTAAACAGTCTGTATCAAGATAACTGCAAAATAAATTGGTCTTCACTTTACCAAAGTAAAAATGTTGAACTTGCCTGTGACATCTTTTTTGAAAATCTATATACGAGCTGTGATAAACATGTGCCAATAGTTCACCAAATATCCAAAGTGGTTTAATAAGGATCTGATTAAGGATATACGTTCGAAACGTCGATACAGAAGACACTATTTTATTAATAAAACACATTTAAATAAAAAACAGTTAAGGCAATTAGAAAAGAAGATCAAATTAAATATACACAAAATGTACAGCAGCTATATCAATGAGGCCGAACAAAACCTACAACATGACCCAAAAAAACTGTGGTCCTTCATAAATAACAAGAATAATGTAAGCAGAATTCCTGGCATAATGAAATCAGGGACGGAAATATAAGCAAGAAATTGTTGATTTGCGACTCATTTCGTTAACTCATTCACACAGCCAACATCTATTACAAATAAATTATCATTTCAAGCAAAAATGGGAAATTTCATAATATCCGAAGACGTTGTACTTAATAAATTAAACCAATTAAAATCCAGACAAATTATGGGACCAGATGGAATACCGGAGTTTTTAATTAAAGATTCAGCGATTTTGATTGCTAAGCCATTAACCCATATCTTTAACCTAATATTAACTACTGGTATTTTTCCTTCAATATGGACAAGAGAAAAAATAACACCAATTTATTAAAAAGGTGACGGATCAGATATACATAATTATAGACCGATATCATTACTTTGCGTATGTAGTAAACTATTCTAAAGTATTATTACAGATCATGTTTATTACAGAACGTACACTAAAGTTAACATCCGACAACATGGTTTTATGAAGAAGAGGTCTACTCTTACTAATCTGTTTAGATTTACGCAAGAACTTTATACAAACATGGAAAACCCACCACCTTCAGACTGACGTATCTATACAGACTTAACTAAGCCTTTTGATCGCTTACCACATGAAATCCTAGTCACAGAACTTAAAAATATGATAATAATGACAATATTATATTTGTTATTGACTCATATCTCAGAAACGTATTCAGTATGTGTAATATGGAAATCACTTCTTCTAGGAGTATCCAGCCATAAACGGTGTTCACCAAAGCTCCAATTTAGGCCCGTTGCTGCTCTTTTTGATTATGTGATATCTTTAGCTGTGGTTTTTTAATGTATGCTGATGATCTGAAACCTTTTAAATGTATAAAATCTGTCAGTGACTTTGATATTTTGCAGGCAAATTTATGTCGTTTTAATCATTGGTGTTGTGAAAATGGTCTTGAATTAAATAATAAAAAGTGTTACGTCATCTCGTTTACGAATAAATTAAATCATACTGTGTTAACTATAGTATAGATGGCCAATTAAAAGGTCAGAAGAAATAAAGGTTCTGGGCGTCGTGTTTGACAATAAACTGACATCGTAAAGTATTGCTCAAGAATATTGGGATTTATAATCAGAACTACAAAAAGAATTCAAAAATTTAAATACATTGATTACATTGTACAAATCTCTAGTCCTGAGTGGGTTGGATTATTGTGTCCTGATTTGGCTACCCTCTTCGCAAGTACTACTACAACAAATTTAATATGTACAACGCAGATTTTTAAAATATTTACATTATAAAAAGACAGGACAGTATCCTCCAAGAAGGTATTCATATCAATGTCTCTTGAATGAATTTGACATGATATAGGTGAGAAATCATCACATATACTTAAACTCAGTTAGTTTGTGTAAGGTAGTACACAATGAGTTTGATGATGAAACAACAACATCAGAAATAAAATATCATATCCCCACTACAAATATTCGAAATCCTCGAACATTTGAATATGCTACCCCTTGCACATGCCACTACACAAATTCACCGTTATTAAAACTCTTAAAGTCATATTACAATATGTAACATTCTGTGGAAGTAATAGATTGTCTTATTTTCAGATAACTGATTTCAATGTATTTTTACGTGTCCTTTTAAGTTTTATCTTTTAATGAATTTTAATTTGTTTTTACAATTAAAAAATGCAACTATTTTGTGATTGTTTACATTTTACAACTTTAAGCTAAAACCCTCGCTTATGTTTTAATGAATGGAGGGTGGGATAGATTTAAAGCCTGCCCACCCATTATCAATAAAATTATTACTAATTTACTCACTCAAAAATTTTACCTTTTATTTTCGTTTTTATTCAGAAAGTTTTGTAATGAAATTTATTGGAAACCGCGAGACGATAAGGAATTAAAGTTTATATGTATATGTAGGGTGGGTGGGTGGCCTCTATCCCACCCTCCAGTCAGAAAACATCATCAAACATTATTTGAAATATTTGTATGAATACATAAATTAAAAAATGCAATTGTTTTGTATTTGTTTACATTTTACAACTTTTAGCTAAAACCTTCGCTTATGTTTTAGGGATTGGATGGTAAGATAGAGGCCACCCACCCACCCTACATATACATGGTAACTTTAATTGCTAATAGTTGATGATTTTGTTGCTAAAAACAATCAAACCCTTTATGTAATAAAAAATAAAACAAAACCAAAATTTAAGTTTAAATATAAATAACTAATGTACTCACTCAAAATTGTTACCTTTTTAATTTCTTTTTTATTCAAATATTTTTGTAATTAATTTTATTGGAAACGGCGAGACGACAAGGAATTAAAGTTTATATGTATATGTAGGGTGGGTGGGTGGCCTCTATCCCACCCTCCAGTCAGTAAAACATCATCAAAAAATATTTGGAATATTTGTATGAATACATCATTTGAAAATATGCAATTATTTTATGTTTGTTTACATTTTACAACTTTTAACTAAAACCCTCGCTTATGTTTTATTGATTGGAGGGTGGGATAGGGGCCACCCACCCACCCTACATTTACATGGTAACATTAATTGCTCTCAAAACGTGAAACTTTGCTCATACTCCCGGTAATTGAATCATTAAACATGTCACGACAAAAGTCTAAAGAGAAAAATAAAAATATAAATGATGGACTCTGGAGAGTCAGTAACAATGACGGACGTCTTGCGCGAGAATTAAGACGATCAATGGATTTTATGTCGTCACAGTTTGATGACATGCTAAAAGAGAATAAAATGCTGCACGAAACACTGTCAACGATAAATAGAGAAAATACTATTTTGAAAGAAAAAGTAGCAAGTCTGGAATCAAGAGCGAACTTTCTGGATCCGGACAGATTATCAAAAAATATTGAAAATAAAGGAATACCCTGTCAAGACAAAAATGAAGATATTTTAGATATTTTATTGAAACTAGGAAATGGGATGAATTTAAAACTGAATAAAGCAGATATAAAACGTTGCTATCGCAGAACTGGCAAGTACGAAGATATAATAGTCGAGCTTATGGAGGAGGCCGGAAGCTATTTACATAAAATATATATACCGGGTGAACGTCTTATAACCTCTCAGGATATAGAGCAAATTTGGGTCCTGTTTACTTTAAATAAAATTAAATACGGATTATGAGTTATTTACAGACCACCATCATGCTCACATTTCTTGATATTTTCGAATCAACATTGACAGAATTATGTATTGATTCTACCGAAATAATATGTGTTGGAGATTTGAATATCGATCTGCTAAAATTTGATGGAATTCCTACTTGTGATTTATTAAATGTACTTGAAGTGTTCGAGTTGAAGTAGAGTGTGCAGCCTCCAACTCATATAACGGCTACAACAGCGTCTTTATTGGACTTAATAATCACTTGTAAATCGCTTATAGTTACGGCATTGGATACTGTCAATGTGCCAGAGATATCTGATCAGGAACTTGTAAATTGCACTTTAAATATTTTGGGTAAAAGTGAGCCAAGTGTTATTAGAACATATAGGGACTACAGCAAACTGGATTATAATCAATTCAAAGCGGATCTGGAATCTATACCATGGATTGATATTTTTGACATAAATGATATTAATGAGAAAATACTTTTTTTAAATCAAAATTTATTGACCCTATATGACTTACATGTTCCCTTAATAACTCGTCGTTTCACTAAAAGTTCTGTGAACACTGGGAATTTTATAAAAATCTTCGTAATGCAGTTACATCTTTAATCAGGCATGAAAAGAAAGCGTTTGTTTAATATCAATTACGAGTTGGCAGTAATATGTGGCAATCTTTTAATAAACTGGAAATTTATAAAAAGAAACCCAAAGTTGAAATTCCAGAAAATTTAAAAGATGCGATTAAACTAAATGAGTTCTTTGTTAATTCCACTATGACAAATGAAAATTATAATTTGGTAAAATTTTATAATGAAAACAAAAATGGGATTAAGGAACTTCATTGTGTACCTATAACAAAAATCATGATCTTGAAGTATATTTGTAGCATTAAATCTAAAGCTGTGGGCCATGATAGAATTGACATAAGATTCATAAAATTGTGCTGTCCTTTCATACTTCCGTTCTTAAGAAACATAATAAATGTTTGTATTATTAACTAGGTATTTCCAGATGTATGGAAAGTGGCCCATGTAATACCTCTGCCGAAAGTAACAACACTAGAAGATTTTAAGGATTTAAGGTCAGTCAGTATTCTGCCAACGCTATCAAAGGTTATTGAAAAGGGGCTAAGGGAACAATTACAATTATTTGTTGATAGGAACAATGTTTTACCAGATACGCAATCTGGTTTTAGAAGTGGGCATAATTGCTGTACCTCTTTGCTAAATGTTGTTGATAATATTGTTAGGGAAACTAACAATATTCGTAGTACTTGATTTTTCAAGCGCTTTTAATACAATAAATCATAATATTCTGCTCGCTATTCTAAATTACATTTGTTTGAGTTCACAAGCAGAATCACTGTTTCAAAATTATCTATGCAATCGTTCACAACAAGTTGTTACTAGAAACGATATTTCGTTACCATTATCAGTCCAGAGTGGGGTACCCCAGGGATCGATAATCGGCTCCTTATTGTATATAATATATTCGTCGGTTTTAACAAAATATCTTAAATTCTGCAATATTATGCAGATGACACTCAAATATATTTATCTTTCCAAAAGGACGACATTGTAGACGCTTGTAATAAGATAAATGAAGACCTGCAGAACTTATATAAAGGTTGTTATAACCATTCTTTATTTTTAAATCCGAATCAGTCTTATGCCATGGTTTTTGGAAGAAAAAAAGCGAGGGAACTTGCAATGGAATATATAAATGAGACAATTTGTATCAATAATGTACCGATAGCTTTTCAGAGTGATGTTAAAGTGTTGGGAGTCACAATAGATAAAGATCTTCGTTTTAAAAGTTATGTTGCTAAATGTTGCCAACGGGCTTTTTATCAATTAAAAATATTGTACAGTTCTAGGCATTTATTACCACGGAATTTGGAAAAAATTCTTTGTGAATCTCTTGTGTAATCAAACTTTTCTCATTGCGATGTGTTATACTGGCGGTGTCTAGATGTTGCAACCGCTAACAAAATTCAAAAATTACAAAATAGCTGTGAACGTTTCGTATGTGGAATACCTAGAAGGCAACCACTTACGGCTAAAAGAAGAGGACTAGGATGGCTACGTATGCAACAAACACGACAAATACACCAAGTATTATTATTTAAAAAAATAATAACTCACAAGTGTCCTCAATATCTACATAGTAAAATATCATACAGAGGATACGTTCACGATATTAACATTAGATTTAAAGGTACATTAACACCCCTAAGCATAAAACAGCATTTTTCTGTCGTTCTTTATCTTATCAAATTTGTAAAATAATAAACCAATGCCCGACTTATATATTAGGATTTAGTAAACAAAAATTTGTTCTACTCTATAAAAATTGTTTTATGAATGTATAAATTGTTGATAATGATCTTTTTTTTAATTGTAGTGCACTATCCATCGCTTTTCGAACAGATGAATGTTAAGTTTTAATGTCTTAGGTTAAGTTGAAAAACAGCTAACATATCGTATGTAAAGCTGAACTTCGCCATATTTCTACACACATAAATATGTAATTAAAAGTTTTATTTTATTTTATTTTTTATGTTGCTAATAACAATGTATGTATTCTGTATTATATATTATGTTTTGTTGAAATAAAAGACAATAGTTATTATTATTATTATTATTATTAATTATTGTTGATTCTGATGCTAAAAACAATCAGAAACCCTTTGTGTAATAAAAAATCAAACAAAATCAAAATTCAAGTTTAAATATAAATGAATTTCTATAGCTAATTTATTTATTTATTTATTTATTTATTTATTTATATTACACAAACCCAACAGACGTCACGTCCAATTAGAGGGTTTACAATACAAACAACAATATATTATCTTATCTGAATTAGATTTAAAGTCTGCCCACCCATTATCAATTAAATATTTACTAATTTACGCACTCAAAAATTTTACCTTTTATTTTCTTTTTTATTCAAAAAGTTTTGTAATGAAATTTATTGGAAACCGCGAGACGATAAGAAATTAAAGTTTATATGTATATGTAGGGTGGGTGGGTGGCCTCTATCCCACCTTCCAATCAGTAAAACATCAGCAAAAATTATTTAAAATATTTGTATGAATACATCAATTAAAAAATGCAATTATTTTGTGTTTGATTACATTTTACAATTTTTAACTAAAACCCTCGCGTATGTTTTACTGATTGGAAGGTAGGATAGAGGCCACCCGCCCACCCTACATATACTTGATAACTTTAATTATTAACAGTTGATGATTTTGTTGCTAAAAACAATCCAACCCTCTATGTAATAAAAAAAAACAAAATTAAAATTTAAGTTTAAATATAAATGATTTTCTATAGCTAATCTTATCTAAATTAGATTTAAAGTATGCCCACCCATTATGTATCAAATTTTTACTAATGTGCTTATGTGCTTACTCAAAAATTTTACCTTTTTAATTTCTTTTTTGTTCAAAAAGTTTTGTAATAAATTTTATTGTAAACCGCGAGACGAATAGATAGAATATGTTTCACCAGTGTGGTCACTTTAAACAAAAAGTGCAATTCACCAACTCGAAATGATACAGAGCAGATTTTTCTTTAACTTTAACCAATGTTAACATATTTATGCTTTCTAAAATATACACTATTGATTATACTTTCCTTTTTATGAAAACTTAAAAATATTAGTGAAAATGTGTTTACAGTATGGGTGGATGGCCTCTATTGATTCATAAGTGAATTAGCAACAATACACTCATACTTATTATATATTAAAATATTTTTTAATAACGCTTAAATCCAGGCAACACCAGAAGGTTTTAGTAAATTAATTACCAACTTGCTATTTTCTATATAGTTCTAACCTAAACCAGTTCTTCTCTCTAAGATAACAAGTCAAAATAATTTGTACAACATTCAAAAATTTTGTTGCTTGTTCTTATTTGTCATATTTTCGCTACACTAATTTATATTAATGAGCTTTGCATTTATTCAATTTAATAACTTACCATTGTAATATACGTCGACATCTATAGGGGCAGGTATATCGGGGTTGAAAAATCCGCTTTGCAGATGCGCTGCCCTCGTCGCGTTATCATATTCGATATTCAAACGCTTCCATTCGTAAACCGTTCGAAGTTTATCACTCTTTCCGCCCACCAATAACAACATCAACACCAATCCGGCGTAATCTGGAAGAAGATACACGTGCCAGGAAATCGGTTACCAAATAAATTTATCGCGCGATTAAATAATTGTTAAAAATAAAACGCAATAAAATAGGTACGCAATAACAATTAAAAAAATTAAGTTTATATAAATAAATAATTCACATTAAATATTAGATTAACGTCTAGATTTAGCAATAAAAATAAATACGCAGAAAATATTTTTTTAAGTTGCAAAAACCGGAATGAAAATTTATGAAATATAAAAATATAAATATTAAAATAATCTTATGCAAAAATTCGTTTTGAGTTATCTTAAGATTTAAACTTAGACTAAAACACAAACACTTACTTTACTTCAATTAGCTAGATTGATTATTAAAAAAAATATTTAAAATCAAGCCATTATCTTTGATTTTCAGCTAAATGTTTCATTGATCAGTTTATTTAAACACATCCAAGAATTATTTTGTATTTTTCTACTACATACTACTAAACATTTTCTTGCATATAAATAATAACTATGATACTTCAAAAATATTAAACTACTAACAACAAACACTAAAGTAATTCGAATTAAATGATTTTTTATGGTGGACTACTAAAAATAAATAATTTAATTCAAATTAGCCCGTAATCTTAATTACCCCAAACATTTTAATCTATAACACGTTTCTGAATAAACTTACACATGATCATCATCATCATCATCATCAAACACTAAGTAACTGGTTTCAGGCACGGATTAATACTGGCGTCGCGGGTCACACTGGTTTACATTATATACCTCGATGCAACACATATGTGTTTATATCCGGCGGTGCATCTCTTCTTTTCTAACTTCTACCGGTTTGACATCACCGCCGATGTTTGACCGGATTCGCAGTTTACACAGCACCGTGGGTATTCCTAACGTTTTTTGCTATTTGTACGTTTTAGTTTTTTGCAGATGTTGATTACCAATTTCAATGAAAATTACATTATTAACATTCCGGAGAATTGTAAAAGATAAAAAGGAAATTAAGATAACGTCATGTACTTATAAATTCGATTGGTTTATGTGAAATATGAAATGATTGAAATTAGGCAAATTATTTATAAATTTTTGTGATTTTCATCATCATTTTATTAAAACAGTCGACTGCACTCTTAGACTTTTGCTCCCCCTGGAAGATGAAGTTTATCGGCCTGGTGTTGCTCTAGTTCCACTTGAATCTGCGAAACAACGCGCTTCGACATGTAAAGCAATTCCAATCATTTTGGAATGTTGGGAGGAATTGAGCTTCTGGTGTTTCTTGTTGTGTTAGTCTTCTTAGTTTAATTCTGAAGACAGTTAAGTTTTGATCATTATTTTTTTTATGTTAACACTGTTAATTAACTCTAACCCCCCCGAACTTGAGTCTTGTAAATAAAGTTTGTTATTCTTGTAAACTATTTATTTTTTGCACAATTATTATTAAATGGATTAAATGTAGGCGGATGGCAGTTACGACCTGGTATTTCCGTGTTGCAACACGGCCTATTATTTTGTTGATCGTGACGAGACTTCCACGGTTGCAATAAAAACTCATGCTGAAATGAAAATCATTCGTCAACATATTAAAAGCAATGTTAAGGACTGATGGATTTTGACTCTCATATGGCTACAGCGTGATTTTTTTTAAAGACACGTTTATCTGCGTATGTGTTTCATAATATTTTTTTTACTAGCTAATAACGTAGTATATAAATCATTTGATGCAGATATTAGTGTAGTATCATCCGCAAACTGAACTACATCTGCCTGTTCAATATAATACGCAAAATCGTTACTATATATTAGGAATAATAGTAATAGTAATGGTCTGAGCGTCGACCCTTGTGGTACACCATGATCTATTGGCAAATTCTCCGATGTCTCACCATTGAAAGACACTGACTCTCTCCTACCGGTAAGATATGACGTTATAAGCTGACAACTGCTTGGATCAAAATTATAAGCGTATAGCTTCCGCAAAAGCAAATGATGAGGTACGCAATCAAAAGCTTTAGATTAGTCAATAAATGTCGCAATAGAATAGTTACCCTTTTCATAGCTGTCGATGACTTTATTCAAAAGGTCAGCTACAGCCATTACTGTGTATTTGCTATATCTAAATTCATATTGATTTTTGCAAAATAAGTTATTCCTCTCAAAAAATTATAAAATTTGATTTTATAGAATTTTTTCGATGATTTTTGAAAAAAAATGGGAGCAGTGAAATTGGTCAAAAATTATTTAATTCATTTAAATCTCCTTTCTTAAATATTGGAATAACTTTAGCTATTTTAAGAGCATCAGGAAAACTTTTGTTGCATATGACATTATTGATTAATTTAGTTAGCGGTACAATTAAAATATCAATAGTATTTTTAATAATAGAAATATAAAGACCATACATATCTGTGCTGGAACTATTTTTTATGCTTCCACTTTGGTTAAATGGTCGTACTAACTTGGTTGTTATATTTGGTTCCGTTTCAATCACATTTAATGTCATAACAATAGCAACATAATCAGAAAATAGAATATGAACTTGTTTTACTTTTGCATAGTCGCATTTATTATTGACAAATATATTATTTAAACACATTAAACACATTCCTAAAATCTAAAAACTGAGAAAGTTTCAGATGATTTCCAATAAAATTAACATTAAAATCTCCAGTTAATAAAACAGTATATTTTACAAAATCCTATCTTATATAAAACTGTGTTAAGGATATCAAGAAACACATTAAAATTTCCAGATGGGCTTCTGTATATACTTAAAATAATAATATTGTAATCTGTTAAATAAATTCCACAAATTTCGCAGTCTTTTTCAACTCAAAGATTATTAATTAGCAACGGTTCATATTTAAGATTATTTTTTACCAGTATCATTACACCGCCATGATTGTAGATTGTTCTGCAGTAATGAGTGGCAATATCAAAACTATTAACACTTATCACATTCATTTCGCAAAGTTTTAACCAGTGTTCTCGAATACACAAAACACTAAAATTGTTGTTTTCAATAAGATCTTCAAACTCATCAATTTTATTTCGAATGGATTGAATATTTAATTGTAGAACACCCAGGCTCACTAAATTATTGTCACACGTATCACTCATAGAGTCGCCTTTTTTTTTTTAAATGAAGATGAAAAAAAAAACGATTTGCACACACGTCTTTTGGCCAAAAGTTAGGATCATTCATTTTATTTTCATATGCTGCCAAGACAGAAATCTTAAACGAAATGTATTCTTCAGGACGTTTAGATGTAAGTTGTTGACATTTAGCATCTTTGATTCCATTGTTGTTCATAAAATTTAGCATGTTTTGAACTGTTGTATAAACAGTTATAAAACCGTGTGACAAGTTCTACACAAATTTCTGTGAACCTAAAAAACATTTCAGGGTTTTCGTAGAAATGTGGGATCACCTAGAGATATTCTAGTTTTAGTTGAGCCATTCTATATAAGTTTAAACGTAATTTGTCGATTTCTTTGTTTCTCTTCAGTTAGGCTAGAGTTTGATTGAGAAGCTAATTACGCACCGCATGAAATTTACACCGAATAATAATTGTACTTACATTAACATCATCTAACCCATGGAGATGACGATGGTCTCGCAGGGTGGATAAGTGGACACGACCTTAGGTTTGGTTTCCTTAAGTTTGAGTGGCCGATTATTGGATAATAAATTCGTTAATACGAAAAGTAACTACTGATGTACCTACTGAACACTTAAGCGCAATCCTAGCGAATGCGCCAATTTAACTTCGATAACTATTTATACGGGTTATAATTTCGTAATGAATCTAATATTAAATAGGTACCTATTTATCATATAATTCTTAGGAATTAAGCAGTATAAAATACAAACTAAGCACTAATATAATTGCGGCGCATTTATGCGGGAAAGCCTTGTTATATTAATAATTCACTCATTGTTGTGCAGGTATCTTACATATAATTTTTATTTGTTTAAATCCTATGATACTGCTACTGTGGACGAACCAGAGAATCGTAGACGTGGGGAAAATAACTTAATACTTTACAACGTACCAGAATCATTAATGTCTACGAATAACGAAAATCAAAATGATGATTTTTCTAAAGTTAATAAGATTTTAAAGACAATTGATAATAATATATCTATGCAAAAATGTTTTCGTCTTAAGCATCGAGGTGATAAACCGAGACCTATAAAAGTAATTTGTGCTAATTCTGCCTTGGCGTCGACTATAATTATAAACAGAAACAAACTACAGAATGATATTAAAGTCAATCGTGATAAAACCATACTACAGACTGGTCGCATATATATGATAGTACTGATGTTGACGTAGCATGTGATAAATTCTATGCCATCCTATACCAGCTCTTTGATTTATACGTTCCACAGAGCAGTAATACTTGCCCCACACATAATAATTATGTTCCCTGGATTAATAAGCCGATATCTAAAAATCTTATGGAGAAAGAAAAATACCGAAAACTCTATCGCAAATATGGACTGGAGGTTTATAAATCCAAATATGAAGAACTCAGACGCTCTTGCAAACGTTCCATATCAGCTGCCCATGAAGATTATGTGATAAAGGCTGAACGTGACGTAAAGAAGAACCCTAATTATTTATAGACATACATCAACACCAAACAGAAATCTACACGTATTACAGGCGATTTAACATTCGGTGATACTCATCTATCTACACCTAAGAACATTGTTGATGGCTTTGCTGATTATTTTAAACTGTCTTACGGAGAGTCATTAACTCAAAGTACTGACACTCCATTTCAAAACCACCTTGGAGATCTACGTGTACACTCTTTCGAAGTCAAACACCATTTACGCAAGCTGAAACCCAAACTTACATCAGGGTTTGATATGATTCCAGCATTAATCATAAAGGACTGTGCTGATTATTTTTGTGAGCCGTTAACTTTCATTTTCCAACTTATTCGTAAAACTGGTAAATTTCCAAATTTGTGGAAACAAGTAAGAATATGTCCAATCTTCAAATCTAAGAATAAGAATAAGAAATCTAAAATTACCGGCCCATAGCCCTCCTTTCGAACTTTTCGAAGGTCTATGAGTCTATTTTAGGTGAACATATTTACCACAATGTTAGCTCTAGTTATCTGTGTACCAGCATGGCTTTTTTAGAAGACGATCTACTTGCACGAATTTATGTAATTTATCTGAACATGTTTCCGAATCCATGAGTAAGAATAAGCAGGTCGATGCAATCTATACAGATCTTAATAAAGCCTTTGACCGACTTGAACACCGTTTTTTTTATGACAATTCTTTATTGCTACAGTTTCCATACAATACATTTAAATAGTTACATAATAATAATTTTTTATGCACAGCATGGGTCTGTAGTGGTATGGTGATTGTTTCCCCTGTTTATTGATAGATTGTTTATATAATATTGGAATCAAACAAAATGTTTTTGCGTCATATTTAAGTGATCGCCATCAAGTTGTTGAAGTTAATGGTATTTGCTCCAAACCATATTCAGCTGTCAGTGGGATTCCTCAGGGATCAAACCTAGGTCCGTTACTGTTCTTACTATTTTTTTTATGGTGTTTGTGCAAATTTAAAGTGTGATGCATTAATTTATGCGGATGAATTGAAAATTATGAATATCACTGACAATGTTTCCGACAGTTCCGTTCTTCAACATGACTTAAATACTATAAATCAATGGTGCAACACGCATAAATTAACCCTAAACCCGAATAAATGTTCAGTTATAACGTTCTCACTTAAATCAAATATAATTTATAATTTTAGAGAGATATACCATCAATAATACTACTATTAATCGAGTCTTAGAAGTGAAATAACTGGGTGTTATTTTTGACAGTAGGCTGATTTTTAACTCACATGTTATAAGCCTAGGTAAGGCATGTTACAAGATGCTGGGTTTCATTATCAGGACATGTCGCGGATTTCGTAATATTAATGTTATAAAATCTCTTTTTTATGCTTTTATTTTGCAATACTTGTATTTCGTTAGGTACGGTTTTTATAATAACGAGAGCTCTTATGATTTTTTGTTATCTAAATTTAAATTTATTTCTATTCAAAATAGGCATCGTTATGTAGCGTCAATTTATCTTTATAAATTAGTTTACTACTCAATTGATAATCCATTATTTTTAGGAAATATCCACGTATGTTAGCTCGCCATATCAGAACACTTACATATGACATACCAAATAGTAACTATTTATTAAATTCCCCAATGCATCGACTGTCACGTATATATAATGAGCTAAGCGTGAATGTCGATTTATTTGTTTCTAATGATAAGATATTTTTTAAGCAAGTCTCAATTCACCTAAATAATGTTTCTTAGCTTGTTGTAATTTCGTTTATGCACTAAAGTTACGCTTGTATATATCAATGTTATTTTATTTATAAATAATTTTATGTTTATCGCCCCTGTAATTAGACCTTGGGTCTGTTGGGTATTGATTATTAAATAAATAAATAAATAAATAAAGAGCGATGTAGTTTGCCTTAGTTTATTAGGGCTTCTATAACATTTAATGTTTTTTCTTTTACTTTGGAAATAAGATAATTAAGTAAAACCATGTGCCTAATTTAACAATGTTTTGTATTCATAAGTAGTTTGTAGTATCATCATTTTTTCTTAAAATGCCGAATCTTGTTGGAATACTTTATAGTAATCCAAATTAGAAATAGTTTTAAATGTCTTCAAATCAGCAATACCATATGATATAGATTTAGAAATACAGTTATCAACTTTAACTAATGAAGTTGTATAAACATTTTTAATCCACACTAGAAAGTTTACTAATTAACAACTAATGATGTAATCTATTGAAAGTTTCTGAAACATCTATGGCTACCAGTAGGTCTATAATTAGTTGTATTAAACACGCAAAGGTTGGTTACAGTAGATTTTTCATTATATAATCCGTGTTGTTGAGAGATGATTAAGTTGTCACATTCGCGTTTAAGCTCTGCAGCACCAGATAATTCATTAGATTTGAAATGGTTGATTGAAATTTATTGAAAACAACTTTGTAGGTTTATAATTATTTCTTTACTTCCACCACTTTTATCTATTCTATCATTGTCATATCTTCTTTTGCGGTTATTCTTTCTTTCTTTCTTTTATTTCGATTTCCTCTATTTCTTATTCGGTCAGATCTTTGAAATATTTTCACCATCTTTTCATTATTCTGCCTTCGTCTGTAATTATGTTTCCATTGTTCTCTTTAATGTTTTAGTTGCTATGTTCCTTAATACAGGTTTTGGTTTTCTCTGTATTTTTACTTTCACTATATACGAAGTATATATAGGGGACGTATTGTGATCGTGATTTTTTTTTAAATTTTTTTTGCGGAAATATCCGACTTGAGGTCCCCTGAGTCAATTACACTAATTTCTGGAAAACAATTTTGTGTGTCTGTGTGTCTGTCTGTCGGTAGGCGCTGTATCTCAAAAACGAATGATCCGATTGAGATGAAACTTTAAACTTAAGGTTTTATCGTTAAAAACTGGAACTGAAAAGCTTTTGGTAAACATCCATGTTTACTTCAGGCCGTTTTTTTGTTTTTATGCGATATTTTTGTTAATATAAAAAATATTACAAAACTTTTTAAACAAAAGTTAAAGGGAATCAGAAGATAAACATGTTTTATTAAAACATATTTTTCATAAAAATTTTAACTTTCGAGAAAAAAAAATAAGAAATGAAAATTTTGAAATTTTTTACCAATTGCTATTAAACTATTGGAGTTACATGAAATTTATATAAGAAATAATTGTAGAGAATTAAAAAGTGAACAAATTATTAAAAATAGCCTTTTTGCGTAAACCTCATAGTTTTCGAGAAAAATATAGGGAAAATAGTATGATGGCCACATCATCATTTATTATTATGTATTTGTGAGTTAAGTGAAGTTTACTATCTAATTAATTAAACGCAGTTATACTTCTTAAGTAAGAAATATAACTGTATTAAATTAATTTCCCTGTATTTCTTAAATAATTGTCGCAGTGCATCGATATTAAACTGTGTAAAGTCTCAAAATCGAAAAGGTTTATATCACCTTTTTAAAAAAAATTTCATGATTCTTGTTTAACCTTTTTAATTTGTATTTTTCATAATACGTTATTCTTTTAGTTTGCGTGTATTTTTTCTATTTAACTCTTTTATCTTCTTATCTCTTGTTCAATATTCAGTTCTCTTTACTTCTTAATTTCCTATTTTTTATTGTTCCACAGCTTTTTTCGCTGTTTCCAATATAATGTTTTTGAATGTCTTCATTTCTCTTCTTTGTCATTTCTCTTTTCGTTTTCTGTAAATTTCTAAAGTAATTATTGGTATTGTTCTTTTATTCGTGCTTCTTTTAGTTTATGTAATTTTATCTTTGCTTTAACTTTCTTTCTTCTTGTACCTTGTCTCTAATTTTGTTGAGCAATAACTTTGTGGCGACAAAAATATATATTTATATTGCAAAAAAGGAATATATTAGATTACTAGCGAATATTAATATAAGAATGAGTTAACATTTGTACATTGCCTGGATTGTAAATTCAATCTTTTTTTAATTTTTGTAATTCTAAGTACTTTCTACCTTTCGGTGCGGCGTCTTTAATTCAATTTAATTCAATTTTGTTGATTGTATATGTACGACCAAAATCCATTTTAATATCACTATGAAGAATTACATAATCACGATACAAAATCTAAAGCCAACGTAGGTTTACAAGTTGATTGTCTAATAAAAACCAAATAGAAACTGTATTAATAAATTTAAAAACACGAAAACATTTCGTGTATCTACAACAATGAATCTTACTAAGACTACAAAACAAATTAACTACTTCTCTGGCTAATACTCGACAGACATTGAATATCGTATTAGCCAGAGAAGTAGTTCCTTCAAAAATTAATTTGTTTTGTAGCTTAGTAAGACTCATTTCTGTAGATTCACGAAATGTTTTCGTATTTTTAAATTTATTATTTAATTTTCTACAACGAACTAAAAGATTTTAATACATTTTATTGGGGAATTGCCAAGAACAAAAAATAGGAAAATAATAGTCTCTTAGTTAATACAGAAAATTACAACATTGAAGATTGTTACAAAATTAATATTTGTAATTATAACTATATATAAGTATTAGTAAGCTTTTTCGTAAATAAATATTATCTTTTCACACCATGTCCATTCTTAAGTAGTGATGACCACTCGCTGTTTCAGCCTGACCTTTCACTTTTATTCTAAAATTATATATATCTTTGTGTTTACATTTCGAATTTATTATTAAGTTACTTTCTACACATGTCTAGATAATTCTTTCGCCAATATCATTTCTGCTATATTTTCCTTGTTTTCCCAACATATCTTTTAAACCGCTGTTCTGCTTCTCTTTAGGCCTTCCCTATAGGCCTTCTTAGATCATTATATTTTTTGTCCTCTCATTGATTTTGCTTAAAATAACTTAAAATCTTTCTTGTATTATTATTTACTCTATATGTTGTCAACCTTTCTTTGTATATTATTTTAATTTTTCCTTCTCTTGCATACGTTTCATTTATTCCAGTTTTTTCTACATTTTGTTGTGTCATTTCTTCTACCAGTTCTACTTCTTTTCCCGCATAACTCTTTATGATTTAAATGTCACTTCCGATTGCAATTGTATTACCTTTTATCCCTCTTGATCGGTTTTTTTCCTCTTCATGTAGCAGCAGTGTCATCAAGGCAACAGTAGGCAAGAGTGGAAGATCATATTTTTATGAACTCGAGTCTTTCCATGTGCAATCAAAATTTTTGTAAGACGGTATTTTTATATATGTATTTTAAATTTTATTTTACAATGGATAAATGAAAAATTTCTATCTATCTATAATTTCTATGTGCATGTTAGTATTCGTAAGCATTAGATTTATCATCTGTATTCCCGTTTTGTTAGAGCTTTTTATTCTCGTGCAGTTTCCATAGACAAATTTACTTTAGTGCTCCATTCGTATTCCCGGTCTTAGATGATTAGCTTTTTCACAAGTCCTTAGCACATGCCCTATATCTTTATTTAACTCTAGAATCTTGTCAAACCTCGTGGCAATAATTTTTGGAGTAGTGCCTAGTGCCACGTACACATAACCCTGTAAATACTCTCAGTGCAATAGTTTGGCCGCCGGTAATTCCCGGAATTTCTAATATACTCTAGTGATCAGTGCCTCACCTTGTCGTGGTACTGGAGCTAGAGTAAGAAGTGCAATTTCCAAAACTGTTTAATCGATCCATTGGCCATGGTTAATAATGTTCGTCATGCCTTTACAGACATTTGGCCCCCAACGTGGGGCCTCAGAAAATGGTTAGAGGTCCCTAAAGTCGCGGTCAGAGACGCATATCTGCTCCATTTATTAAGTTTTACAAAATTACTGGACCATACTTAATTGTACGAGGGTTGCTATTAATGTATTGAGAATAGAAAGAATTAACAAATGAATTTCATCAAAAATATTTTAATTGCTTTTCAAAATAATCGCCTTTAAGATCTATACACTTTTGCATGCGATTGAACCACCTTTCAAAGCACTTTATTCAGGCATAAGATAGTAGCTCTAAAACATGCGTTTTGAAGGCCTCGAGCGGTTCTTCGGGCGATGAAAATCGTTGTCCACGCAGTGTATCTTTAATTACTGGGAACAAGAAAAAGTCATTTGGTGCCAAGTCGGGATTGTATGGCGGATGATCCATCAAGTCAATCTTTTGTGTGTCCAAATACTCGTTTGTTGCATGTGATATATGTGAGCTCGTATTGTCGTGATGCAAAATGATTCGTTATTTTGGGTTGGTTTCTCTCAATTTACCGAAAACTTTAGGCCGGTTATCTTGAAGAAAAACTCCACCATTTGCTTCTTAACTCTTCGAAAACGAACAACTTTTATTGGCTCTGCTTCACATTGAAACGCCCAAACTGCCGATTGACCTTTTCTTTCTGGCCCATACACATAAATCCACAACTCGTCACGTGTAACGATGCTAAATACATCTGTCGATACGAGCATTATTTAGCATCTATGAAGAAATGTGGAATTCAACGCGCACACCACTTCCGAACACCCAAATGTTCATGCAAAATCTTAAGTATGCTGGTTATATTAATGCTTAAACATTTCTCGCTTTCATGATATATCACATATCAATCTTCTTCAATTAGCATCGATATTTTCCGACATAATCGGTTTTGGATGATCTTCTATAACGTCGTCCGTGATAGAACTACGCTCACGTTTGAATGCAGTGTACCAGCGATATACAGTGGCTGTGGATGGCGCTTCATCGCCAAAAGTTGGATTCATTTGATTGATGAACTCTCTTTAGTTAGACCACGTGGAAAGTCATAAGTCATCTTCTAACCGAGACGAAATGTTCAATTTACTGTAAATAACACAAATAGTGCTCGCACATCAAAACGTTCTATGTGCATATAACGTCAAAATGTCAAACTTTACGATGGCAATGTCAGATTTCACCTTGCAATACTACTGTTACCAGCTCTCAATATATAAATAGCAACCCTCTTAACTCAGCCTAAACCAATTCGTGTTAGATGGCTCCTTCATCACCCAACACAATTGGGTACAAAAGATATAACAAAGAAAAAGTTGATTGCGGTGTACGACAGCAAATTAAGATTTTGAGTTATTTGCTGTATTGCAGTCAAGGAGAACGTTTTGTTTTAAAGTTCTAAACAAACCAACCTTGATGAGCTTCCAGAAAAAGTTAAGCTCCCCATCATTTGAAACTCGATTCTCCTTCGACGTGAACTTTCGTCACAAAAGAGAAAGCCGTGTTTATTTAACTCTGGAATGTAGCCCAACCTCGTGCCAATAATGTTTGGATGAGTATATAACCTTATGCACACTCTTGATGCTCAGTGTTATAGTTTTTCCAAAACATCACCTCCCAATTTCTTTTCGATTTTCTTATTTCCGCCAGTAAACATCGAACAGAATAAAGAATTTCATAAAATACTGCAATATTATTGTTATTTAGCCATTTAAGCCAATTTTTAACAATAAAAATTAGTTATTGAAAACAATCTTAAATATTTTGTTGGAGAGAAGAAAACTATTTGCATACAAAATGTTCGAACCACAGAACTTGAAGTTATAATTGTATTCTTATAAATGATAAGTAAAAGTGAAGAATGAAAATCACGAAAACATTTCGTAAATCTACAAGAAATGAGTCTTATTAAGACTATAAAACAAATTATTTATTGAAACCACTACTTCTCTGGCTAATACCTCGACAGACATATATTATTCAGTTATATAAAAAGATCTTTAAAGGAAAGTATTTTTTGTGAGACCTGAAACGTTTTTAATATTATTAGAAACTTTTAAGTTTAATACTTGCAAGATCAAAATTTGTACATAAACCGAAAAATTACTGTTTTTTCACCTTTATATTTACGCACATTACAGGTAAAACAATAAATTCTTTCGTGCAATTCCACCCACGAAATTGTATAATCTTCTTGTTAAATTCAAGGACACCGACACGAGTTTATCACCAGACAGGTCTCTTATTTACGATTAGGTGCACTCGGTTCAACAACCAGCTCCAAAATGCACACACCACCCACATACCAGGTACCCTCATTAAAATCATTCAAGCATAAAGGTGTACTGATTTGAACTAGCCTTTTATAATTACGATAATTTTTATTTATTATCTTATTTTCGGGCCAACTCACCATTATACCAAACATCCGAAAACATTAAACACCTTCTTTTTATAATCATTATATTTCATAAAATTTAAAAAGAAAACAAAATATATCATTGAAAAGTATATTGGAATTTTAATTTGTTTTTCGCGGGATTATTGTTTGTGTTAATAATAATATTTTTCTCAATGTATTTCTTCAGTTGATGCTTAAATTAAAAACAATTATAAAACATGAATGTTATAGATTACTAAAATGCAATAAACAAAATGAAGAATTAATTTAAACAAATAAAATCTTAAAACTACAAGTCAAAACACTTCTTTAAATAAATACTCCAATACAAGATTTCTCTATATTTACGGATACTAGAAACTCCATAGTTAAACTATGTTTACCTGTCATTAACCGCGTATCATTAATGAAATCGAAAATAGATTGAAACTAGTCTATGAACAATAATTCAATTACTTTTTGGTTATATAACATCGGATATACAAAAGTCATACAAAGTAATTTTTATATTTGTGAAAAGTAATTTGTGCTATACAATCAGTTTCCATATAATTTATTATTTTATGTTCTCAAAGCTTTTATTACGTGATTCAATGTACTTTATAAGCGTGTCCCAAAATGAAGGCAAGAAATTTTTGGCAACCCTACAAAATATTGTTGAAATAGTGTTTTGCCAAATATGAAGAGATTAATTGAAAACACCGGGGGATCGGATCAGATGGATATCCTAAACATACGGAACGTTGAAAAACAAGCCATTTGAATGTTGATGAAAATCCAAAAACATTAATTTGGCTTCGTGAACAATAATCTCAAATTTCTTCAGCTTTCTAGAGCGCATACTAATAATAAATTATCTTAATGCTTACAAAATTCAATTAATACAACAACTATAACCTAATAAACATGCACAGCGAAAATATTTCATTGAATGGGTTATTAAACATCAATACGTTAAGCCATTTTTAGTGCAAATCATCCTAAGCACATTTTCATCTTAATAGCTTTGTTCATCTCCGTGTATTTATTTTGGAAATGTGTCTGGTCAAACCGTGATTGTTAATGGTGCTCGATATGAAGACATTAACACATTTTTTTCTGCCAAAATTGGATGATATTAATGTGACCAATATGTGTTTTCAACAAGACGGTGCCACGTGCCATACATAATATCGATGGCAATAAAATTCTAAAATTATAATTTAATAAATTTTTTATTGTAAATAATTATTATGCTTGTGTATATAACTGTGGTTAAACATATAATTAATGGATACGATATCCGGGAAGAAAAATCATCATAATTTCGTAATTGGCATTACCATAATTTCTACGTGGAAGTGTACATTCCGAATTATTTCCACAATACAAACCTTAAATGACAGAATTGTTTATGGGATTGGAATAAAAAAGGAACGCACGTACGGATTCTATTAACCGCAAACTGTGATTGTTATCGCTAAAACAAAATCGTGACCATACGTACACATTAAATCATTCGAATTATTTCTGAGCGTCAATGTGAACATTTTACGATGTACAATAAATATTGGTCACGTCCGATGGAAATTAAAAAAAAAAACACTTTTCCATTTCTCTCGGTAATTTTTCCCGCACATTATATATTGCGATGCACACGCTTAATATTAATGTTTTCGCATTACCATAATGCATTCGTTTATTATAATTAATTTATTTTAATGATCAGAGCACCTGTTTTACAAAGCTAATACATATAGTTATAAGGCAAAAAATAATGCGAAGAAAATATATGAAAATTACGCATTATTATAATTATTATCTAAGAATGGAATTTTTAATATGGTATTGTGTTATTGTAATCGCTTCTGGTTTTTAAAAGTACAGTATGATGCAGACCAGTGACCGTAATAAAAAACTTGAATATGCAATTTAATTCAATTGCATTTTACTACAGTATGAGAAAATGCGCTGTATAACATTAAAAGTTTTACATCAAAGACGAATATATTTATTTTTTTTAGTGACTATTTTTAAAGCATGCAATTAGCCATAAATATTTCTGCTAACAATGGGCTTAAAGGTGAGCCCATTGCTAGACCTTCTTTCTGTTTATAATATTTATTGTCGAATATTTATGGCTAATTTAACCAACATTATTTTAAACTCCGAAAAGGGCAAAAAACACATACGTTTTTGGTTTAGGTATGTAGACGACATTTTAGCCGGCTTCACTGGAACTGACAGACAATTAAATAACTTCCTAAATTACATAAACTCCATTCATCCTCAGATTCAATTTACAGTAGAGACAGAACAGAACAAAAATATTAAATTCCTCAACCTTTCAATTACCAACATAGATAACTATTTTAATTTTGAAATATTTAGAAAGCCAACGTTCTCTGATTCATTAATTCCATCTCACTCAAGACACCCCATTAAACACAAATTAGCTGCATTTAATTCAATGACCCATAGAGCACTCACGTTACCTTATCAGAAATTGGAAATAAGAACGAAATCAAAATGATTTACATATTAGCAAACAATAATGGCTATACAAACAAAATAATAGATAATTTAATTATAAAACATCAAAACAATAATCTCAAGAAATTTTTATATGCATGTCCAAAAGTTGAAAATAAAACGTTCAAGTTGGTGAAGTCAGCCTTAAAATTCGAAATATATTGAAAAAACATGATATTAATGTAGCATTTAAACCAACTAATAAAATTTGTAATTCAATTTTTAATTCTAAACCCCCGATAGATAAATTGGAAAGATCAGGAATTTACAAGCTAATGTGTAAACATTGTAAAGGAATTTACGTAAGTCAAACTGGTCGTAACTTCAACATTAGATTAAAAGAACATTTTAGATCCTTCAGATTAAAACATACAAATTCCACATTCGCGAATCACCTAATAGAAAACCGACATTCTTTTGATGAAGATGTACTCGAGATAATCCATTTTGCCGAAAAAGGATTTAAAATGGATTTACTTGAGTCGCTAGAAATTCATAAAGCGAAGAGTAATCCGGAAATCCCAGTAATTAATGACCAGGTAGACCTAGTATTTTCCTCCTTATTTTATTTTGTATAAATAAGTGTTTTGTCGTAGATTAATTTACTTTAAGTTTGATAATGATCAGTTAATGATCGAAACTCGAGTCACTTAAAAATAAAGTGTGATATTAACAAAGTAAATGTTTTTGTTAAATTTTCCAAAATGTATCATGAAGTTAACGCCTCAACCATTAATCAATTCATTTCGTAACATCGATCATATATACAAGGAAATAAACCTATTATTTTAGAACTCCTTGTGAAATCTAATTTTACTAATAATTAAGGCATTAATGGATCCAAGTTGGGACTATCAAAATGTTCGTAGTTTCAAAAGAAGATAAATACTTTATTTTGTGGAATGTATGATTAAATAGCTAAAAATTAATAACTTCGTATTTCTTTGTTGCTGATCAACATATACTCTTTTTTTAGATGAGTTCGTGACCAATGTTAATGCAATGATATCAACCATGATTCGAATAATGAGCTTCTGTGTTATAAAGACCTCATGCAAGAAAAGACGTTTTTGATTCTATAGTTGTGTGATAAAAGTTTTTCAACTGACCTGACCTTAAGTGAAGTATAATTTTATCACACGAATGTTATTCAATATTATTTTGGTTCGTAGTTAAATAATTAAAATCCAATCAAGATTTTAGTCAAAATGTAGTCCTAGTAGTTCTCACATGGTCTTAACGTATACTCGTTTCATTTAATATTGAGTATAAGATTTTTTTTGTTTGTTTGTTTTTATAAAATATAGATACACTATTTACTTTACTATTTGTTATATGAGAACTATAATGATAATTTACTTAGTATACTGTTAGAGTAAGTTTCCAATTCGGAGTTAATGTTCTTACTGACAATAAGGTATAGTCAGCATACATAAATATGTAAATGTTCGCAACACAATTTATTATATTATCAAATAAAGGTCTTTATTACCATATTATAAATTTAATAATAGTATCATCATTTTCCTTTTTTCGATCCCCAATTTCATTAGAGACTATACTACGGCACCATCTCCCCTCAACCATTCAGTTTTATTTCTTCCTACTAATTCCGCATACAAGTCTTCACAAATCTTTACAAATACATCTAAATACCATAACCTTCTCCCATCCAGCTTTTTCTTTATGACTCCCGACCCACATCTCTTCCTCTATATCGAGCATACTGTTAAACACAACAAAACGTATCTTGTATTTGATTCTCATTTTTCACTTGGTGAAACATTATGTTAATAATAGGTTGTTGAAAAAATTCACTTGGTTTATTTCACTAAATTTAAAATTAATTTAGTGAAATAAACCAAGAGAATTTTTTCAACAACCTATTAACAACAAAACATTTCTACCTTTCATGAATTTCCACTTTCTTCTATTTCTTTTTAACCAACTACACACATTTTGTCCATGCCTTAAGCATTCATTAATTACATTGTCCTAAACCCCACTTTTTCATAGAAACTCAACGCTCTATTTGCCACTCATATTCCCCTATACCCACGCATATTTTCCCTACCCCGTTTATCAATCTTTCATCTTCTAATCCACACAACTAGTTATACCCTTTAATGCCTTACACTGTTTCCTGAAACACTATGTATTCTAGAGTCAATTTTTGAACCCCCAGCATATTTTTCAGAAATCAGAGTTGCTTGCTCTTGTTCTTTTACTTTCAATTGATACAAAAAATAGACTTCAAATACGCATCCCACAATTTGCATTCCACGCGAAAATTGTTCCCAGCCATTTTTCCCATTTTTTTCTCACAACATTCTACACTCCTTGTCTTTTCTTCTACCTATTTTACATGTTCTTCGTACATCTTTACTTTTAAAAATAAATTCAAAGTATTTGAATTGAATTGAATTGAAAGGGTTCAATTTTAATTACCTAAACGTTCCATTCTATTAATGTATTTTTTTAAGAGGAAATCCAAAGAATTATAATAAATAAATAAATAAAAATAATTATTTTAATCTTACTTCCTTTCCTTTAATCCTAAACCTCAACCACTTCGCCTTCCCTACGATCATAAATAGTCTTCTATTCTCCTATTCGAGCATTCGTATTTTTCCTTTTCTGAACACTGACACACTCGCTTGCTGTTATCTTAGCATTTCTTCTAAACAATTTTTGTGGAACAATAAAAACAATTTTTGAAACCTTACATTTTGTCAGTTTTTCACTAAGTGATACAATGGAGTTTCAACAAGTAAAAGCCTCATCGATTCAACACTTCTTCTAATTAACTAAGATGGTAAAGGGCTTGGTGAGCAAATCTGTCTCATATCCATCCATGTTCTAAGTTTATCTTATACAGGGTGGAAAAGCCAAATCGAATAAATTCATTATTGCGGTTCCTGTACTTATTAAAAAACCCGAAAGACGTCAAATTTTCAACAAAATTGAAAACAATAACATTTTTTAATAGAGAATGAAGAGACTTTTCAAATGATATATCACAAGCCTATAAAGCTAAAAAGGGGGTTGTAACTGTCACGCGAAGGGAGTTGAAGGTAGGGATCACATTTTTATGTGAATAATGTCAATTTATAATTTAAATCTGGACGGGATTTTATATAAATATGTACAGTAGCCGAAATAATGAATTTATTCCATTTGGCTTTTCCACACTGTATATTATTTATTAACAACTTTATACTCCTTTCTAACTTCATATTACAAAATTTATAATATAAAATATGTAAATATGTATACTCAATTTACACTTTTAATTTACACGCAATAACCCACGTTTTCCGTACGCTCTTCTAAACCTATCTACAATTCCATCATTCACTTCTTTCTTTTTCAGATATTCTAGCAAACTTTCCCTAGGCACTGTATCATACGCTGTCTAAGATGTATTTAGATCACTTTCTCTTCCATCCTTAGAGAATGATAATTTCCCTGCCATAGTAAAAAAATAGTCCCCTGTCCCCCTTTCACTTCTAAAGCCCCTTGAGTTTCTGGTAACAAACTATTGCCAACAATATCCTTATCTGGCCAATCATGGTAATCTATAATAATATTGATAATAGTAAACATTTTTTGTAGTTGTCAATCACCAATATCTTCTCTTATATCTACGGGCACAGAATCTCCACACTTCGTGATGCCGGTATTTAGAGTTCTCTCTCTTCGCATCTTTAGAAAATAAAGAACTGTTCACCTTCCATATCTCTGCTATTAGTCTGTTTATACTGATTTTCCATGTTCTACCTTATCTAAAGCTTTTTCTTTCCTTCTGCTCTTAGAATTTTGTTTTTATCCTACATAGAGTCAAGAAAGTGTCAATTTTTTATTTTTTTTGGAATATTTCACATTTCTGCTTCATTTCTACATATTCTTAATTCTTCAATCGTTCTTTCCATAACCTGTGACTTTTTTCTTTCACATGTACTGTTATACTTATTTCTAGCTATCATCAAATGCTTCTCTGCTCATCTAGTCCGTATGCATTTCCTTGTTGCCTTTCTCGCTTTTCTCTTTACATGTCGGCATTCTTCATCGAACCAATTACACATTTTCCCATATTTACCCTTCACTTTTCTTGTACATCCCACTATGACATCCTCTAATTCTTCCATTGTTCTAACTACATTCCACTGAACCTTTTCTAATGTGTTCCTCATATTAATAATGACATTAACCCACACCAATTTTCCACACATTTGCTCCGCTTTTTTTAACTTTATCATATGTATCTCTACTTACAGTGACGGATGTTTAGAACCTAATCACTGTCGATCCCTAAGGCCCAAGGCTTATGATCTTACCTTACCTTTCTTGTATAATAAAACATTATTATTATAATTATGCAAGTTGAATCTTGAGGAACACTAGTGGATTGATAGTATGTATGTACAGTTCATATATACAACATATTGTGACATATCTGAAAAATATGATTTCATATTATTATTCTCTATCAACAACAGACTGGACTGGTTTGGATTCCTTTGTGATCTCAGCGTAGCACATTTGAAGACAACCGAAAACCGAGTTTTACTTTAGAGTTTTAAACTCTTTGGACAAACCATCAATCAAGATATTACCATAAACGTGCCATCTATATTAAAGAAATTTATTTCTCAACAGACAGTGCCTTATTACAGAGAAATTATTACAATAAATACTTAAGGATAAATAATATAAAATAAGATATATGCTACCTATTTCCTAACTAATGATACAAATTAACATAATCCATTACTATTATTATCATACATAAGCTCACTAATACGTTCTACTATAAACAGGACTTTAAATCCTTTGAAAATGATCTTAAATTTGGATCAAATATATCAACACAATATTGAACCTCGTGATAATTACGAATCATCGTACATAACGGTGAGAATTCATTGTGATTTGTGCGTGACGTTTTATTGGAAAATGTTCGCTTGTGCCGCGCAGAAAGTCTAGGCACATTAAATTCGATTTGACTTAAGATGTTCGAATTATCACTTAAATTATTTACAATTCTATACAAATCGATGATAGATATAAATTTATGTTTGTTACATATTGACTCTATCTGAAATTCAGCTAATAGCGCATGATAGGACACGTTGTAGTCAGGGTAAGTGCCATGCTTAAGAAAGTACAGATATTTCAGAAATCGTTTTTGCACTTTCTCTAACATATTAATATATTTTAGGTATCCTGGAGACCAAACAGTAGCGCAATATGTGATTTTAGATAAGACTAACGACTGGTATAAATTAATTACAGTTTTTGTTGACCGAAACTGACGACTATTTCTTATAATGAACCCTAATGTTTTGTAGCAACTAAGAGATATTTTTTCAATGTGCATATTGAATGTTAATTTGCTGTCAAAATAAATACCTAGATCTTTGATGCAGTCTACACGTGAGATAATGTAGTTTTCTAGAGCATAATTGAACAAAATGGGCGTATTTGATCGGGTATAAGACATGATGTTACATTTCGATATATTAATATTAATACTATTTAATGAACACCAGTTACTTAGTTTTGTTAAATTATTTTGTAATATCACAGCGTCATCAGGATTGCGTATTACCGAATAGAGCTTAATATCATCTGCGTATACTAGAAACTCGCAGTCTAAAACATCACAAACACCATTAATAAATATTAAAAACAACAGCGGACCAAGGTTGGAACCTTGAGGAACTTCACTGTTTGCTATATACGTGTTGGATTTTCTTCCCATATATGAGACAAATTGAGCTCTATTAGATAAGTAAGATGAAAGTACACTCACTAAATTGTCGCTAATATCACATTTCTGGAGTAATTTAATTAATATATTATGGGATATCCGATCAAATGCTTTACTCATGTCAGTATATACTACATCAACTTGGTTACCACGGTCTAAATTGTCAGAAATAAATTGAGTAATGTTAATTAGGTTGGTTTGGGTTGATCTCTTTTTAATGAATCCATGTTGACTTTTATTAAGCAAATTTGACACTTTGAAATAAATATGATCAGCGAGGATAAATTCCAAAACTTTGCTAAAATTAGAGATAAGGGCAATGGGCCTATAATTCTCAATATTAAATTTGTCACCTTTTTTAAAGACAGGGCAGATGCGAGTAACTTTCCAACAATCTGGAAAGACGCCTCTAGAAAGGATTACGTTAAATATATGGGTTAAAGGCCGCACAAAGTAAGCTGCACAGTCTTTCAATAAGAATGCAGGGATACTGTCCGGACCCATGGTAAGCTTAGCTTTTAGCCGGCGGAGACTACGTAGCACTTGATCCTCGTTAATGGAGAAATTCCCCAGGGCATGTTGATGAATTTGTAGGTCGACTTCACAATCTTCATTAAGTAGGTACGAAGCCTTGAAGTGTGTAGCAAAACCTTCAACTATATCTGTTGGTGTATCAAGAACTGCATCACTGAGTTTCATGTATCCTGGTATTCGCGATTGTTGCCTGTTATGATTAACAAATCTCCAAAATGTACTTGGGTCGTGGTTTATGTTATCCTCAGCAGTAGATATTGTAAACGTTGTACTAGATTCTTCTATGGGTGCCTTTTAAATTTACTAAACTCTATATTTTGGAAGCCGTTTCTAATTGACTGCACATAACTATTGATAACAGCTGTTTAGTATCTTTTCATTTTCTTCATAATTTCTGGGTAAGTATCTGATTAAGGAAATATAAATATGAGTGAATTACTCACGAAAACGGGATCTTTGTTAAATTAAAATAAATACAAGTGGAAAAAAAGTCATAATAGTTGAAACCTATTTTAAAAGCAATCATATAATTTATCAGAATGGTTTTTAATAACGTCTTTTAGATGGAGTTCTCTTGTACGAAAGCATTTTTGAAATCTGTTGATGAGATTTTTCATTGACCGCTTCAACATTTCAGTTTGGATATTTTGGATTTCATCCTGAATTCTCCGTTTTATTATCACATGACCTTATTAATTTTGATAATAATTAAAGGATCTCAGTAACTGTCAATGCGAATCGTTACATAGAAATCTTTCGTTAAGCCTAAAATGAAAAATGAACAAAATTTCAACATATTAAGAAAACTTGATTTTAACAGCAAAGAGACAATCAATTGAAGCTATGCGATAATTATTCTTTAACCGTATAATATCTAGATCTTTGTAACGTTCCCTAGCCCTCTAGAATTTCAAATTAGTAAGTTTGTGTTTTTTTTTCTTTTGATGCAATTTCTGAAGTAGAGTACAAACGACTCGACCAAGAACTTTGGATGAAATTGATGAATGATTGACGAGTTAACTTCGTGATACATCTTGGAAATATAAACAAAAATGCTTACTTTGTTGATATCGCACTTTTATTTTGAAGTGGCTAGAGTTAACTTTAAGTTTGTTAATGACAGAAACTCAAGTCACTTAAAAGTGTGATATCAAAAAAGTAGGAGTTTTTGTTTAAATATACTTTAGATGAGTCTAAAAAGAGAATTCAGGATATAATTTACAGTATCTTAGCTGTGGTGTTGTAGCAATAAATAAGAAAACTCAACAGCATATTTCAACAATTTCTTTAAAAAGAAGGTGCCATTGAGAGATGAGATAATTACAAAAATAAATGGATACATCTGTTTTCTTAAATAGCATGTTTCAACGTTTTAGTTATTATGAATAAAATATGTTTTAGCTTTTAGTGTTAAAATTTTCCTGGTTTATAAATTACTAGGTATTTTTTGACAAAAAGATCATATTTCTGTAAAAAATATTTTATTAATAATATATTAATCACAATATATTACATGGCCATTCTTACAAATAAATTTAGATATACAATTTAATAAATTACAAAAAAAAAATGACTAAATTTTGGACGTTAACTTCGTCTTGTACGCTTGAAGCCGTACCCACCAACCACCGTCGACGGAAAGCCGAAACCTCCTGTACTCGCTCTGCACTGACTATTTTGCAATATATTTGGAATCTTTCCAGCCGTTATCCTGAAATTAACCTCTGACGTGTCCAGCGTACCCGTGGCGATTTTCTGGAAACGCGACGTGAGGAACCACAGCTCTTGGGTGCCTAATTTATTGTTTATAACCTGTAGAAATAAACAAAACATGTATTAGAAAAGAAAAAAAAAACATATAATTATAATCACTTTGATGAAAAATGATTATTGGTTTTAGATAAATAATTGATTTATTGAGTTGAATATATTGGTTTTTTATTGACCTTGTGGCTAAAAATCTGACAAAAAAGCAAAAAACGCATTTGCGATGTTTGATTTCTTTTTTTGATCTGTATTTCCAAAATATAAAAAGATCACTAAATTTAAAACCCTTTTAAGAAACCAATTCCAAAATAGAAGTCATTTTGCGGATTCTGTAATTTTACGATGAATTAAATTCTTACTTAACACATGGTGAAACATTTTTATATTAATTAGAGGTTAATTAAACTCTTGGTGTTTTAGAATTCACCAAGAGTTTAATTAACTTCTAGTTTTGGACTCTTATTCATTAGTATGTAATGTGAAAAACTCTTAGGAATTAACACAAGAGATTTAAAGAATATTTATTGAAACCTATGAAGAAATACGGAGCTAATGACCTTGAATTGTTAAAATAGGAAGTGAATGTCATTTTTTATTTATAATTTAATATATACCTTAACTCCACTGGCAAACTGGAAGTTCACTGGGTCCTTCCTTATTGTGTGAATATTCGTTCCATAATCGCCGCTCAGAGTATTCCAGCAGTTTATAGAAGTGTCGGACATCAATCCAAAATAGGCTATTCCATTTCTGTCGATAGCCATGGCGCAACTTTGGCTGGACCGTTTGGATTTATACGCCTGAAATAGTTTAATCAATAAATTAAAATAATTTTTCAATTACAATTTCCTCAACCCGATATTTTCTTGAATGGCTTTCTCGTTTATCTCTTGATGAAATATTTTGAACTATTACTGATGAAGATTTAAATTAAATTGCACTCGATTTGTTTCACAATTGTTATTTAATTTAAACATTCATCAGTAACCGATATTTTCATTAAAGCATAATAATAAATTATTTATTAAAGTATATTCATTAATTTTCAAATATACGGATTTTGTTGCAATGATAATAATTTAAAAAACTAAAGATTTCTACAAACATTATTTTGGCAAATTAAATATTTAGAGTATTTCTCTTTCTAAAACATATTTATTTCTTACGTGGAAAATTTCTGGTGACGAAGAAGGATCGTTGGTGAATCTCGATTCGTTCCTCAAATCGGACGTGTAGACCCAATTTTGAGTCGGGCTGCTCATCGAATGGTAAAACAGTTTCCTTTCCCTACCAGGAATGTAAGGTTCCAAGTCCATGCCCAAGACACCGTCCATCAAATCAAATTGATCACCTGCAAATGCAAAACATAGTAATACAGTCATTACCAAGCTTAAAATAAAATACAAAAAGTTTACAATTAATAGATGAACGTAAAACTTTTTGGCGATTCTGGTTGTCTGATCTGCTAAACATGATGGCATTACAATTGAACAAGGATGGAAAATATTTCCCTTAATTGTCCATCGATGAAAATTAAAATTGTTACACAGCTACCACAAAACGGAAACGGAATACTCCGCGAACATTTTTACATTTCATAAATCCTACAAATACTAAGAAGAATCAGTCTCAAGAAAAGAAAATTAAAAAAAGGAAACCATTGCATAATACTAGGAACAAATTTGGGCTTATTCAATTATAAAAGTCAACATTAACTTTACTATCGACAGTAAAACAAACCAATCAATCACCTCTTGCCATGATAAACAAGGCAAGAGGTCGCGGAAATATTTTCTGCTGCAGTACAAAATATATTTTTCAGGGACTTTGAGAAGAAGTCGCTTAATAGTAAATGAAAAAGTAGCATGTATATTAACTATGCCTGTTCGAAATCAGCTACTATCAGCTTCAAGAAAAGTTATATGATCTGGATAGTAAAGAGATTCTGCAGACACTTACAGACCACATTAGTGAGATAACAATTTTAGAATTTATTTAAATAAGAAAATCGGATTTATATTTCGTGAGCGGATCAAAGGATGTTCGGATATTATCATGCTGGAACATCCATGACGAGTCAAAAACTATCGTAAAATTAAACACCGAAAGTTTCGGTTTGAAAATGATACGCTAATGTATTGAAACCATTGGTCACCATAAGTAAATAACGGTTATACAAAACAAAGTGATTATTGTGTTTAATTTTGTGATTTCAATATGTATAACGAAGTATAAGCCTCCATCGTCAATGAGTTAAAACTATCGTCGGAACTTTCTTATAGAAGATATGTTTTTATTAGTAGCAGTGAAAACAGATTCGGATTGTTCCATAATATTAACAGTGTTTACAAGAAGTGGTTTGTCATGTGCAACTACACACCTTAACAAGACGCAAACCAATAAAACCGAAGACAGCAGTATCTGATCTCAGGCAGCCAGGCTTCTTTTAAGAAACTCAAAATGTACAGTTTCAAATTCACAACTATTTGGAACTATAAACAAGCTCTTAACCAATGAACCAAGGACAACAAGCTCACTATAATGTGGGTTCTAAGCCACACAAGTATAAGTAACCAACATGCAAAATTACTTACCAATGAAGGAGATGCGATTATCATGATCGGACCAATGCCTACATGAGATCTATCAAAATCACGTATAAAAGGAGTGGTTCAAGAGTAGGAAAAAAGTCCAAAATAGGGAAAAGATCAAATACAATCAAAAATATTTATTGACCTCTCGCCCAGTAGAGCTAAATAGCTCGTGCGCTTCACTAATAGCAAGATAATATTGGACAATAAGAAAATGTCCAGTAAAGTACCATTTTCATAAAATGGTTAAATTGGATAATTTGGTACTAATAATAAAAATATAATGAAGTCGCAGTGCTGTAAAGCTGTCTATAACCAAACGTCTAATCTATTTAATCTAACATGATTCCAGCCTTACGATTGCGCATGGAATATCAGTCGTTCTAGTTTTTAAAGATGTGGTCTTAACTATGTATGAAAAAAAACACAATTTTTAAACTTTAAACAACTAAAGAAGAAAAGGCTTCTATTGTATATAAAGACATGTATTACTTGTGCTGTACACTAAACAGTCCTAAAAAAAGGTAAATGGAAAATCGTCAGAGGTGCCGATGAAGAAGAGGCTAGATAATTTAACACTGAATAAATTATAGTTCGTTGGGCGAATAAAGTTGCTCAGCTCTTTTGCAAAGATTTCAGAGTAATAATAAGCTAGTATTGATTCATTTTTAACCAACAGAGATGAGAGTGTCATAAAAATACGGCGAAGAGGTTGATAATGACCGTCATTGTACCACTTGTGCAAGAATCGACAAAAAAATTGATGCAAAAACTTTATTCTGTGAATTGGTTGCTTTGCTTTACAATACACGCTGGTTTATTTCTATTAAATCCAGACCAATCAAACCTTCTCAGTCCAGTTTTAGGAAGTATTGAGAGTAAATTATGCAGATAAAAAGGTAGTTTGGATTTAATTAGTGTTCCCTGTCAACAAGAATCACGGACCTGTTTCAATCTATTTTTCATCTCATCAGCGTAGCACAGTTTTAGACTGGGAAACAAGTTTTACCTTTTACTCTCCGGGTAAACCTTCAATGAAGATATTACCATAAATTGTAATCATAATAATTATTATTCTTGAAATTAGATTTATTAGTTTCGCAAGTCAACTCGTCGAAGTCAATAGAAAATGCAGAGGAAGATCAGGCATTGCTGGTGATGATAAAGGCTCAAGTGATTCAGAAATTCATTTGATGGAATTGGGGTACCATTCATAAACCAAAAATTAGTGAACAGATGAGTCTGAAGTTAGGGCTGAACTAGAAGGAAATTGAAAAAAACCGTTCAGATGATTTGATTTCACCGTAACCAAAAACTTTTAACATTAATTGTAATAATGCATCATTGAATTCTTTTACTTTTTTTTAATTGGTTTATTTATGTTTGTTCTGGAGAATTTTTTTCGAAGGTGAAGTTTAATAATAAATTTCTTTGAAACATAAAAATAATTATTGGAACTTAATCATCTTCAGCATTTCGGAGCTAAAAAAATTAGAGAAAGAGATTAATGTGATTATAAGATCATAAATAACGGCGATTAATTTAATCGGTCTGCTCGTTAAGTAGATTAGTAATTTTTGCACTACTAGGAAAATTAAGGTCCGCTATCTTCAGAAGAAGAGATTCATGTGATTACAAAAGCATAAAGAATGGTGATTAAATTGAATCGATCTGCTCGTTAAGTGAATTAGTAATTTTGTGTACTACTCGCTGCTCTACCTTTTTGATTCTGGATCGCACTCGATTGGCTCAGTTGGAATCAAAACCAATAATTTTTAACAGCACGAAACTCGAAGTTCTTTCTGGTTTTCCGTTTTCTTCATCACAACCGTTTTATGCGCATTACTTTCATAATAAATCCTGTTTATCTGATAAATATAGAGGCTCAGGAAATAGATGAATATGAATGTTTAAAAGAAGGAGATAAATATGTGTAAATTGGCGAAGAATTCATTAAAAAGAGGACTAAAATATAGAACAATAAATAAAAGGTGGCAGAAAATTTTGTAGAAAATGATTTGCCTAAAAAATATAAAACGAGAAATAAATTTCGACTCCTTTAAATTGACAAAGATTTCATTAGAATTTCATTAGGGCTAAAATATTTAAAAATATTGAGCAAGAAACTAGAGGTCACAGAAAATTTTGTAGAAAATGATTTGTCCCAAAAAATATAAAACGAAGAATAGAATTCGACTGCTGCTGATATCTGAAGAAAACATATCCTCATCAGAACTACTGCATCCATTTAATCATAAGTAATTGAAGATATTTAAAAGATTGTAATTAAATAATGAGCAAATATACAACGCATACAAACGGGCCTTATTATTACTCCCGAAAAATTATCCTACAACAAAAGCATTAATGAAGATGTAACTGAAAATTAGGAAATATAGAAATCTACATTTGTTTTAAATTTGAAACGCCTTGTTAATAATAACTGTTAAAAATCTGCTTTGACAAATAGAAGGCATTTTTTTAAATAAAGCCATAAGCACTCTCTTGCTCAGACATGATAATAAAACTCCAATAAATACATTCTTATGCAATTTAATGATAGATAATTAATTTATAGGTAAAAGATTTCTCCAGAAACTAAGTCTTCCAAGAGATGTTCTTCTCTTAGATAGCATACCAAATCATCGTCCAGAATTACAACTAAGAAGCACCTGTGATAAAAATAAAATCAGCAAATAATTAACTTCCAAGTGATACATGTAACGTTTTTTTTAATTATAATACGTTTTTTTATTAAAATATTGGATTAATAGAGGACTTAATCCTATTTTTTCACAGCCAACTTCACAATTAAACCAAATAGTCTATATATATATATATATATCCAGACAGTTAATATAAAATGGTTTTTTTGTGAAAGAGTTTGATTATTCCTATGAAGTAGTTTTTGGTCGGATCACTTTCAAATATAAAAAAAAACAGGAATTGTGGAATATTTTACAAAGTTTTGTTGAAGGA
Organism: Ontholestes murinus; assembly: GCA_963969525.1. Classification (NCBI taxonomy): domain Eukaryota; kingdom Metazoa; phylum Arthropoda; class Insecta; order Coleoptera; family Staphylinidae; genus Ontholestes; species Ontholestes murinus. The sequence continues at coordinate 16,953,479 of OZ018395.1, read as the reverse complement.
AGAATGATCTCTATACTGTAAGTAGAGAAGATGTATATTTAATTAATTGCTCACTTAACTCGTCGTGAAACATGTTTGAACTTAATTGATTGGAACTAAAAAACACAATCAATAGAAGATGTATTGTTTGTAAAGTTTCGATTCAGCAATTTTTATGTTTAAAAAATGCACCACGTTTGGTAAGACCATTTAAAGTTGATGAAGATACAATGAGATCAATAATTTATGGACGCTAAATCTTACATTCAAAAATCAAGGGATTTCCACAAAAACAGCAGCAAATATTTACAAAATGATATGTCGACCTCTGTTAGACTATGCAGCAATCCTTTTCCTAAATCCTCGCCCTACTGTTCTGAGAAACTTGTAGGTGAGTGAGCGATCGGCCCTGCGAATCCTTACTAAACTAAGGCATCCCAATAACCCTCTACACAATCTCTCTATCACACTGCTATACCAAAAAACCCAATTAATCCCCATTGAAAACCGACTGGAACACCTTGCTATAAAATTTGCTACTAACCCTGATATCCAAAACCAAACATCCTTCACATCAATTTTCGAATTCATAACATCTTTTCATGATTCATCTACATCTTCATCAACATAATCACCAACGGACAACTAACATCAAATTACAATGATGGGTCGATAGCCGTAATAAAAATCAATTACGATTATATTGTACATAACGTCGTTACGTTAATGTCTAGATTTTCATCAGAAACGATAGTATTCTCTGATTGGTTGAATTTCAAAAAAAAAAAAATTTTAAAGCTTCTATTGCAACAATAAATTCTTAAGTATACTATCGTCAGCTGAAAAGTTTGAATGATTCACTCGAACAGACAAGCCAATATGTATCAATACAAAAGTTGTAATGTTCCACCAACATTCAGATCCACCATACGCTCCAGAGTTGGCACTTTTTATTTATTACTTTAGTTTCTACATCATTTTAGTTCTAATAGACTGGTCAAAACATCTTAGAACAGTTTTTTCCAGCAAAATTATGCTACTGTCAGAAAGATGGCAAACGGTTTTAATTAATTTCGTGATCTTTCAGCCGTGTAAATTTACATAAGTTGTAACTGAGCTAAGTATTTCAAAGAATACACGTGTGTACTAACTGGAAAATATAAATTTCACATTAGAACCAATTGCATCAAATTCTGTCGGCGAACCGTTGCGCAATTTGATTCGAAATGAATAATTTTACCTAATGAAATCGAAAGCGAAGAATTTGGTTACCTAGTTTTCGAGATGTTTCTAATAAGGGGCCGAATTTCAAATCAGAGTTTAGAAATCACATTGCAACTTATTAAAAAAATATATCAAAATTAAATCACATAATAATAATAATATTAAGATTTATTGCGGGACTTACACATTATTACAAAATTGCAAAATAAAAGTTTACACAATGAGGAATACAATACAATAAATTACAGTATGTGATTTAAATATAAAATTCATTTTTTTTAGGAAAATTGTTAGGATTAAACTTTTGTTAATCAGTTTCGGAATTCTATTAATATATTTCAATGTAAAATTCTTATCATTACGACATTTTTCCTTTAATGATTTTATTTGAGCTTGCTGAATTTTAGTTAAATCCGACTGAAGATAAATTCCTTGTCGAATACTAGTTTTAATTTAATTAATTGCTCACTTAACCCGTGGTGATACATTTTTTAAATATCTTGGTAAGATAAGTGATTTTTAGTTCTAACCAAGATAACGATAGAGCGGATGGCTTTAAAAAATAGGTTTGTATAAAAAAGTACCACCTAAATAAATTATATGTGCAGCACATGAAGCAAGAACTAAAAAAACAGAATTAGGTTGACCAATATTTTGCTACTCTTTTTAGGACAAAAAAAATTCTAGTAACTTGACCGAAAACTGTGAGCAGCTAAATAAACACGCGGGCGTATTTTGAGGCTCTTTAGATCCCATTTGCAAAGGATGTAAATTAGAAGCGGTATTGGTAGAATAAGTTATACTATTTATTATAATGTTTTGGATTGCCTGTATGTATTGCATTTTCTTGTCTCTGGCGATAACAAAATAAACAGGCCAAGGAGACCTATTGCCTATCACGATCCTAAACTTTATAAAAAGGGTAAGGTGACTGGAGCTCACTTGTCCAACTAATTTTGGAAGAGTATACTGAGCCCCAAGTATAGGCCTAAAAATGTTACATTGCCACACTTCCTTAAAATCTAAATACACCCTTAAAATTTAATGCTATTTTAATTTAACACACTAAACATTAAAATATGAGCAGCGGACTCTGCAAAAAAATTGTATGTCACTGCTTGCTCTAGCCATAATACCACAATAATGAAGAGCTTAAGATTTTGGTCAGGAATAGACTTCTCATGCCAGTATGTACATGCACATTTCGAACACAAAGTGTTCCTTATCAATAGTTAGTTTTTTTTTGACTTTTGTATTTAGTATATTTTTTTATGTCAGTTAACAATTGCAGGAACACGTTTTGTTTGAAATGTACATTTAGTTAAAAAGCAAATTTGTGAAGAAGGGTTCATATTTTCAATACAATTTACTATAATAATATTCATGTAACTTGGGAAATATATTGCTATAACATCTACATATTAGAAAATTTTAACGAATATTTTAAGTTAGTAAATTCAAAATTAAATAAATAACTTTTTTGGTATCACATCTTTAATAATACTTGTAACCATAGTATATAAGTTAGTTATGTTAATGGTTAATAAATGATGTACAGATAATGACCATCAATTAATATTTCTATTTAAATCGTAGGTTTGTTGTTACAGTTAATGTATTAATAAGATGCATAACTTAAGGTTGACAGGTTTTACTTTCTTCCAAAAGTTAAATATCAGTAATCTTGTATTGAACTGAAATAATTATTTGCATACAAAGTTACAAAGGGCGAGCATAGCCTTCTGGCATAGTCGTAGAGCCAATTAATGATTATAGGGGTAATATTGAGATTACCCAGTAGCTCTATAATGTAGTTGATTTAATAAATGTAACAGTTGTATGATGGAGCAGAGTTAAACTCAAAACTGTAGTTAGGAAGTTTCAGTATATTCTCTATCTAACAGGCCTGGGAAATATTGGAACCATACGTTGCTACTATTGGGGTAACCATATAACCTCTAAATACATCGCTCAGAGTAATAGACAATGGAGTGCCATGTTCTATTGTGGATTGGATAAAATATGGAGCAACTCTGAAAGAGGTGATTTAAAACCATATTCTTTTAGGAAGATGTCAGGGACGTACTACTAATGTATACATTTTCAAAAGGCATTTCATTCTAGAAGATCCCGCAACTTCTAAAGCTAAAGTGTAGATATTCACACATGGCATCGCGGATTGAATCTGGTAATAAAAATATGATAAGGAAGTTGGATTCTTATTAGAGAATAAACCTGCCAGCTCAATAAACTACACGTATTGTGAATCCGGGAGAATACGTTATATACCTTTGTACGGTCAAAGCAACAACAAATAAGATCTTCACGAGGACATTTAGGTCAACTGGTCTAGATCACATCAGTTGACCAAAAGGCCTAATTATAAACATTGTAAAAAATGCAGGGTGGCTCGGAAACAAGTTCTCACAATAATTTTAAAGGAGTATAATTGGTTCAAGTGGCAGCCTAGATACCTTGACATGATTATCCTCCCTTACACAATATATATCTACAACCAATGGTTAACAACGAGGAAGCATAAACTCTATCAAAAACAAATTATACATATGCTCACGGATAAAGCAGAAACAAGAAATAAACAGGTATATATTGTGCCTAACTGAATCTGGGTTAAAGTCTTAAATACGAGAAAGAATGTTAGGGCATTTGCTCTAGCAAAAAAGGAAGCGTCTTCAAAGGGCCTCTGACCCTATCTAAAAGCAATCTCTCAAACATACTGCAAGACTTGACTAGCAGAACACAAAACAAGATGGAAGATCGTCTCTACTTGTGCTCATTCTAGCAACAAAATATGAACACCTAATGCTAAAGTTGCCCAATATAGTCTAGGTCAAACACCAAAATCTCTGACTGGTATCTTAACTGGATACTGTAGGTAAAAGAAACAACTCTATGTATTAGGAGTCGTTTACCAGCACAATCCTCAACTTTGCCAAAGGATAACCCATTCCCACTGGAGAGCTTGTCCTCCCATCACTGGAGGTATGTAATGAGCATACTGTGGCTTTGTCATCCACCCTTTTATTTCAGAATTTCCAACAGGTATGAAACAGTCAAGTCAAAGAAATTTTCTTTGACGTAATATTTTATTAAAGTTTTCTTACTTTCCCTGAAACCTGAAGCTTTAAAATTCTGCAGTGATATTCCGATTACCTGTCGCTATTTGCATTGTGTTGATGAAATCCAAATAGATCAATATCAGAGCATTTTTTAAGTGACAATAATTCATGAGAGCACTAAAGTGAAAAGAAAACATATTCTTTCACGATATTACCATAATGGTGCCAACTATTGTCTAAACGTTGCACTAGATCCCAAATGGGTGGATAACCATCGACATTGAAGGGATCTGTCAACAGCAATTATTAATTGTTAATTTTAGGAGATGTTTAAATGTATCTATCTGATGAACAAATATTTCATTGAATTTTACTTCTTCCTTAAAATAACAAATATTTTTTTTGTTAAGGTCTTCAAATACAGTACATTACTTTACATTTAACTTTTCATCATTCAGCACTTAATTTAAGTGTTTTAGTGTTACTATTTGGTAATAGAGACGTAAATAACATTTGTAATTAACAGTTACAATAATTATTCGTAGCATCTGGGATAAGCATGTTTCTAAGATTAATTTGTATCTATACACAAGAGTTGATGTAGAACTGATGTTTTAAATTATAAAAGAGTATCGATACAATCAATGTTAATAATTTTTTTTTAATTTCTTGATTTTTAAAATCTCATCTGGTCATGTTCCAACATAATTTTTGGTCACCAGTATTTTTAATAGCAACATCAACTACTTTACTATTGTATGAAAAAATTCTGTTAAATATTTTTGAGAAAAGTGGATTTAATTTACATGCTTCTTCGAATCATTCATTAACTTACAAATTACAATTAATGAATGTTGGTGTAAATGTCTCAATAATTATTTAGAATAAAGAACATGCACGTATATAATCCCTTATACGTATATGTTATTTATTTCTTTCAGTTATTACTTAAGCAACTTTAGGGGTGCCACATCGGTCGAATTGCGGACCTATTTAATTTTTAATTTTCATTAACTTCATTAACATCGGGTCGTAAATTTCATCTATATGTTGACAATAAAAATCTTTGAGACAGTTTTAACTGTTGACGCTAACACTAAACTTCAAAAGCGTTTTAATTAATTTAACTAAATGATGCTTGTAAAATAATTTTCGATTAAATTTAGGAAAATGTTTTTATATATTCCTCGATTAACTTCTTTTAAATTATTGTGAGCTAAAGGAACAAAAGCCTAATTCAACGAAAAGAACTGATTTCTTGCCATCTAGCATAAGTAATTGCTGTTCTGTCATTCTAATATAAAACTCTATGTAATGGCACATTTCCACAATCCTAGAATATGGTAATGGTTATTCCAATTCTTCAGTCAGATGCTCCTCATGATATCAAGAATTACAGAATCATTTCCTTAATTATGAAATATATTATAGTTTTAAGTTCTGTCTCATATTCTAACATAAAAAGCAGTAGGGCTTTTTATAGACAACGTAAAACTCTTATCAATTCAATACTATTCAACAAATAAAATCGCTTAATTCATACAGTTAGATAAATTGTCTGATATTTTTATGGGTTTTGTTAGATAAAAAATTAAAATTTTCTAAGTTCGATTAGACTATTTACAACTTATAATTACATAAGTATAAATCAATAAGAGTTTTAATGTTCATGTAAATCAATTAATTTTTTAATTTGCTCTGTCTTTAAAGCAAATAAATCTAATTAATTATTCAAATACAATATAATCTAAAAGATTTAATTTGTAATAAATTAACAATTACTTAAATAACTTTCACCTATTAACTCTAATAATTTGTAATCATTGATTCTGATATATCATACACTAAAAAAATATACGTTTACCTTTTTTCGACGTTATTCAATTAATTTAACGATTTCCGGTATGCGGACGTACATTAGTATTCAATAATTAAAACTTTATCTATTGACAAAAGTAATTTGATTAATATTAATTAATGCATTTTAGTAATAATTAGTGATTTAGGCATAACTTCCCAAATCCTTGAAGACACGGCCACATCCTTTGGGAATTTTCGTAACCCCGTTGGATTTCCAAACACACCAAAAAATTGAGTCTTCTTACCTTGGATATTGAAGGTCCCGTATTCCGGATATGGGTACATCGTTTTATCGATGGCCCTCCAGGACCTTCCAGAGGATACGTCTATCACTATGATGGCATAAGTTTGACAATCTGCGACGTATGCGTAAGTGTTTCTGCACTGGCTGTCTCGTACGTCGATCGTTGGAGTTACTAAAATTGATCTCGATTCTAATAGATGATTCGGAATGGTAATTCGGTGTAAAAGTTTATCCTAAAAACGTAATTAAACATTAAACATGTATTTTATCTCTTATAATTGAATCATATAAATTATCTATTTAAACAATATTAAAAAATTGGAGATTTTTGTTTTAAAGAATAAGTTAATTTTAATATCCATTATTTTGGTTATATACTTTTTCGAATGAAGTATTTTAAACTCTTGAATTTAATTTCATTTCGTGGTGATTTTTTAAATAAAGAAAACACTTAACTTTTTTATACCACTTATATTTTATATCTTGAATTTTGGAGTACATTTTTAATGAATAACAGAAAAGCGTTTAACTTTTTTATTCTACTTTTTTTATTTTTATACAACACTTTGTGACTAGTTTCGAGGATAATGATTACTGTGTAATTCGAAACTAGTCACAAAGTGTTGTATAAAAATAAAAAGTAGTATAAAAAAGTTAAACGTTTTTCTGTTATTCACTTATATTTTACTTTTCTGTGACTAGTTTCAATTACACGTTAATCATTCTCAAACTGTGAAAATTGAAATTTTAATCGTGTAATTGAAACTAGCAACAGAAAAGTAAAATATAAGTGGTATAAAAAAGTTAAATGTTTTCTTTATTTTTAAAAAAGAATTTTTACTTTAAATAATTTTGACTAAGCTAAATATATTGTTTTATTTAGAAGTATATTGAAACAATTTAGTCTTCAAATAGTATTGATTTAGCTATCAACATTATTATAAATCTAAGTATATTAATTCATTTAAGATTTCCTAAGATACATTAAAATTTTTTTATATAAAATAATGTTTTATCCTAAAGGTAGAAATGTGTGGTTTTATAATTTTTATCTACACTAATAGTCAATGGCGTGATACTAACCGTTTTCAAATCGAAAGCAAGCAATTGCGGTTCGCAAGTTTGTTGATCTCCATATTTTCCTGTATCCAATACCCATAATCTTCCGCATTCGTCGATCTGTAGACAAAAGAAAAACAGCATGTTATTAGCATAAACTACTTTATCAACTGTATTATTATTTATGGTAATAAGTCCTTTCCACCTTATACTTATAGTTTATGTGATTTTATATTATTTATAATATATCTAATTAATTCTTTAAAATTAATCAAATAAATTTAAATATTTTCTTATCTTAGAAATCCATTGGTAAAATGTATTAAAAATCTTAATAGGTCATCAATAGGAATTTAAAAACAAAGAAATTATTTTTTTATTTCTTTTAACTCTACAGCTAAAACAATCCTGAATTTAAGCAAATGTGAAAAAAATTATGTTCTCCAGCTAATTTAAATATTTTTGATCTGGGAGATTATTTGTTGAAAATATTTAAAAAAACATAGAAAAATCATTTCAAGAATAAATTATTTACATTCTATTATTGTATATTTGATCTTGGTAATTCATGTGTGCGAGAATTTCCTAAAAGCGAAAGCTCTTTATTAAAAACTGAAGATGGAAAGAAATTAATGACAAATTATTTTTGAAATTAATTTTATGAAAAATGGTATTCTAACAATTTTTTTCTAGAATGTAAGTATGTGTATTAAAATTATTATTTAAAATCAAAAAAAATAATTTAACGATTATTTTTGGATTTTGTTTTGTTTTGAAAGTATTTCATAAATTAAAAAAATCAATTTGTATTTATGAACTAATTAAATTGAGCCGAAAAAATATTGATTGTGGATTTGGGTTTATATTTCCTAATAATATCTTGAACCTTGAGAATCTATAAATGTAAAATAATTTTATATATATTAAACTAATGTAATAAAGTTATTATAACAATTGAATTACATTTTTTCAATAACAATTTTTTGTGGTTAAACTTAATTGAAATATTTTATTTATTAAATGTTTAATTGTGGTGGCGTTTACTTTGCGGTGTACCTTGAATATAAATAAGTGCTAAAAAAGCCTTCTTAATTATTTTATTTATTATTTAAAATCTACAAAAAACAATAATTAATTTTTATATTTATTTTATATATGATAATTTGCCTTTTATTAAATTTCCAATTTTTATAATATTTGTCTTCCTTTCCTTCATAAAGGAAGCTTTTTGCTAATTAGAAGGTTAATTAAAAAATTGTTCTTTTTTCACTATTTTTTATAATTATTCGAGTTATATTGTCGGAGAAATATAAAATTATTGAAACGAAATCAAGTGTTTAATTAACCTTTTAATTAACATAAAAATGTTTCACCACAGATTAAGTAAGAATTTAATTCATCGAGAAGCTTTTAGCCTTTCTCTTTATTATTGATAACGTTTTTAATTTGTCTTTATCTTTATATAGACAATTATAACTGTCACATGTTACTGTTAACTGTAAGTGTCAACTGTAATCTATTACTGTCAACTAAAATTGTAAATTGCAGATCATCATCTGCAACTGTCAGTTATAACTGTTAATTATAGCTTTCACTATTTATGGTTACTATAAATTTTAAACATCAACTGTTTCAAATCAATTATCAACTATAACAATAACTTTTAACCCATAAATTATGACTACTACTTGTAACTATTAAGTATATCTGTCAACATTAATGGTACAGCTACTGTAACTGTTAATTTTTAAGGTCAACCATTAACAGTAAGTAAAAGTATCACTATAAACTGTTGCTGTCATCGATAACTATTTGATGTCATTAATTAATCTCAGTTTTAACTGATTACTTTCACTGTTAGTGTTAACAATTATTACTGACAGCTGTAACTGTAATATTTAACTGTTTACTCTAATTATCAACTGTAAATAATAACCGCTGATTTAAACATTTCCTGTTAGCTGTTACTGTTGGCCATAATTTGTACGTATCCATCAACAATTATTACTGAGTAGTTGTGAAGTTCATATGTAATTGTTTACTGTAATTTTTAACTGCAAATAATCATTATTGATTAAAAGTATTTAACATTTAATTATCACCATTAACTATAAATATCAGTTATAGCTGTTTATTATAACTTTAACAGTAAACACTTACATTTTTGAACTATCAACTGTGCCATATGCAACTGTCAACTCTTAACTGTTACTATTTATTATCACTTTTAATTCTAAGTAGAAACTACAGCTAACTGGTACTTTTAACAATAACTAATTACTGGCTGAAACTATTAATTATTACTGTCAATTCCAACTACAAACTACCAATGTAATTTTCTACTATAAAAAGTAAGTATTTACTGTCGCTGCCATCTTTTAATGTTACTGTTAACGATAACTATTAACTGTCATTGTATTTTTTTTATTACGGTAGATACTTTATTTACTGCACTCTTGATGAAACGAAATTATAACATTAGTTAATTTTAAATTACAACACTATGTTATGTCATATTGTTGTATTTATGTTAATGACATATTTTTCGATCAGCGACGATAATTTTCAAAGAAATTACAAATTTTTAACTGGTTAGAAATGAGCATGTAACAATATTATATATTAGAGTTAATTGTGGGAAGATATTATAATAAAAGAGTTGTAGTTGTCAATAATCCGTTCTGGTCATTAAATATATAATCGCTATTCCGAAATGATTTCCGTATCTCCAGATTTTCGAGGAGATGTAATTTGCGATCTTTTTTGGCAAAGTGAATTGGTTTGATATCGGCTAATAATGTTATGCAAAGACTCGTTTTCGTTTAACAAAGGAGCAGATGGAACAGCAGGTTAACGACGCGGACAAATCAGCGGCAACAGAGTAAATTATCCTCCACACACAAAAATTCATCTACTAATAATATAGTACTATAACATTCTCCTTACCTTCTGAATAAGGGAGGAGAACGAAGCCTAACACAGGGAGCTGAAGAAGGAAATAAAATATCCACCTCCAAGAAATCAATCGAGAAACATCTCAGTTAGATATCTTTTTGCAATAGAGATTAAGTTATACTTGTGTTTAATTAAATAATATATAGTCAGAAATCGATCAGTTTTAATTTATCAATTGGTTCTTTGAAATATTAGGTTTGGAAATTTGAATATATGTCCTCGCTGCTATTTCCAGATCCGGGAGAGGATAGGGGCTATGGCCTTGATGGCCTTTGTCGAGATCGTTTGATATCCTCGTGAGGCACGCAGGGTGCCAGGCCTCAGAGCCTGTTGTAGCCTATCCACGTTATACTGCGTTCCGTTGCAGGCCTCCTACGCCGGTGTAACGTGCAGCACTTTGGATTTACTGCCCCCCAACAAATGACGCCCTTCGCCTCCATTGCTCCTTCTATGTTGGCCATCCGCCCGGACAGAGCTGCTACTGTGAGCGGTACTCCCATCGCCGCTTCCTGTATGTTCGAGTTCGCCTCAATCTGGATCGCCAGGTACTTGCTCTCCACCTGGAAAGCCACGTGGCCTTGATCTTGTGGACAGCCACATACAGATCGACGGATTTCATGCATCGGGCTACCCTGCTGGTCGCTTCCTTCGCTGCAGTTTCCACATCCTCCATATTCCTTCTCCGGACAATAACGAGGACCACACCTATGTCCTCCGGCATCTCAAGGCTTATTACGTCGTCGTAGAAAATGTTACACAGGCGCGGGCCGATCACGGATCCCTCTGGAACACCTCCCTTCATCGCCCATGCCTCCTGGTGCCCTGCATGCAGTAGTTTATCCCGCGGTTATGCAAGTCGTCCCCAATGAAGCGGACTAATAATCGAGGGTTCTCTTTACGTCAAGCCTTATGCCCAGACAGTGCATTTTTCTCCTCAGCGCCCCCTGGTTTACCTTAACTGTCAGCCTCCTGACCTCACTTAGAGCGTGAATTTCTCCTTCATGAATTCGGGTTCGCCGTTGTTGTTCAGCCAATGGATTCACCTATCCCGGACCAGCTTCTCTAGGACTTTCCCTTTGCCTTCTAAGAGGCACAGGGGGCGGAGATTTTGGAGACTTTCCGTCCTTAAGGAGGATTACCAAGCACGTATCTTTGTATCGCCCTCCCCGAGGCAGTCATTAATCAGGTTAGTGGTTATCATTTGCCGGTTGTCTATGAACATCCTGATTGCCTCGTTTGATATTTCAGCCGACCCTTCCTTCTTGATAGGGAAAGCTCGAGCTGTCTTTACTATTTCCTCTTAGGTGAATACGATCATCTTTTGTCTCGTGTTTGGTAGGCCATTGTTATTTATCACTACCAATTATTACGGACGGTTATAACTGTCACAATGATTAACTATAATCAGTAACTGTCAATTAAAACTGTAAATGTAACTGTTGATTATAACTATCAGCTCTCAGTGTTGTAAATTATTGCTGCTAACACTGTTTTAAACTATAAAATTTAACTGTCAAGTATAATTAATTGTAATTTTTTACTGTAAGTATCAACTGTTAACTATTACTGTTAATTACAAGCATAAATTGCAAAAGTTAACTGTAATTATATATTGTAATTGTCACTTATAAACTTTTACTACTAACTATTGCCGTTAAATGCCATTATTATCTGGTGTTGACATAATTGTTAACTTTTTATAACTATAACTGCTATAACTACTCATGTATAACTATCATTGTTAATTAAAACTGTCCCATTGAACCTTTGGTTCTAAACTGTTTGTATAATTGTTAAATACAGCTTCCACTGCTAACTATTATAGTTAAATTTAATCATCAGATTTAAGAGTGAAATATAACTAACATTTTTACTTTTATTATTGATACATTTAGTAAAATACTCACCAGTTTTAGATTTTTAGCGAGAGTAAATAATTTTGTAATAAAGCATAAACTACCGTAAGTGGTTTCAGATTCTTTTAAGATTAGAGAGTAAATTAAACTATCATACCATTATTGGCTGTAACTACTAACTTTAACTGTTACTATTTATTAACTGTATCAGTCATTTGTTACTATCGTCTGTAATCATAAACTACTGTTGATAGCTGTAACTTTAACTATTTACTTATCAACTTTTATTGTTAACTTTTATTGTCAATTATTACATACAGTTAAACTGTAAACTATAACTTCTAATTAAAAACCATTATTGTCAATTAAAAGCATATATTTAACCTTTAATTAATTTAATTGTAACCAAATCAAAAGTTAATTTTAGTTAAAATCCCTTATTATACTTATTATTTTACTGCAAATAGCTTCTATCAGATTAAGCCAGCAATATAATTATCAACTGTAACTGGTTTATATTCACTGTCAACTATAACCATTAGTTGTAACTATTAAATATTATTATCGTTTATTTGTTGTTGTTTATTACTAACATTGGAAACTATCAGATCAAACTGTGAACTATATTTTTTTAACTATAACCTATTAATGTCAATTAAAACTGTAAATTTAACTTATTATTATAAATTAAATTCTTAAATTATAGCTCTTACTGTAATCAGCTACTATTGAAGCAAACTGTCAATAGTAATAAATACATTTTTAACAGTAACTGGAGAATGCTGCTGTCAACTATAATTGTTGTCAGAAACTATTAACTGCCACTCTCATTTATCCAAATATTACTTTCAATGGTTTACTAAGCGTGTAAAGTGTGGCTGTGAAATATTGATTTTTCTGTTTTTTTTAAGGAAGCGTTTTTCTTGTATCTTTATTAATTAATACCTTCTCAATTTCCCACCGTCTTTTTAGAGACAATTATAACTATCGTATTAAAATGTTAATGTTAGTGTCAACTGTAATCATTTTTTAATTATAAATTTAACTGTTGGTTAAAACCATCAACTATATCTGTCGGTTATTGCTGTTCGTTATAGCTTTAATTGTTAACAGTAACTATAAATTAATAAATCACGTTAGAATTCACTTTCTTCGTAATTTATTTTGTATTCACAAGTGCATTTCGAATACTAATTGCTCATTATCAATAGCTAACTAAGAAAGTCCAAAAAGCGGCCTATTTATACTAATACATTCAGGTTACAGGTAAGGCGGCTTATTTATATTCATAGAAATACAGTGATTAGATAGCGGTGGTTGACAAGAGATTCAGATTTTGGAATTTTTAATATGGATTGTCTGCAGAAGCAGATCCATATTATTAATTCAGTGAGCTTAGATCAAAATGTAACAAATTTCTTGATTAGAAACTAAAAACACTTTGTTTGTTTTGTTTGTTTTCTCTGAAACAAACTAAGTGTTATTAATGTTTAATCAAGATATTTCAAAAATGTTTCACCACGGGTTAGGTGAACAATTAGTTAAATATATATGTAACAAGTTATTTTTGTATTTTTTTCATTTCTTTGGCTTCCCACATGTTTAATCTATTATCCGTCGTGTGTTTTAACAATTTCATATTCTCTATTTTTCATGAATGATTTTCTCATTTACCTCGTGGTGAAACATTGTGGAATAATAGGTAATTAATTAAAAACACTTGGTTTGTTTCACTAAATTTTTATATTCACTCGACTAGTTTCGCTTTTTACAGCATTGGACTTCCCCAATTCTCGAATCACTTATTACCTGAATATATAAACATCGCCGGTTTTCTTCTAATAGTTACTCTTGAAAATGCTGTAAAAAGCGAAACTAGTCGAGTGAATATAAAAATTTAGTGAAACAAACCAAGTGTTTTTAATTAATTACCTATTATTCATATTCTCTATTGAAAATTTATGATCCGTGATAATCGTGTGGTTTGCAATTGAATATGAATGTTCTTTGAAACGAGTTAATATATTTCTTTGCGTCTGACCAATATACATTCTATCACAATTGGAGCATTTGATTGAACAAATTCCAGATTTTTTCAAGTTGTTGATTTAATTGAAGGTGTTACTTATAGTGGATTTTAACTGTGTTGTCGTAAAAGAACGGGGGTGATTAAATAGTCTGTAAAGTTTGTTAAGTTGTTGATCTGACTGATGCGAGTGTAATAATTAACGCAGAATTATTTCTTTGATAGGTGTTAGTTGTGAAGCGTTAATCCAAATCCAAAATCCAAAATTTACTAAAGGATTAAATGATATATGCTGAACATGAAAGTTCTTCTATTTGACTTCTAAAAGTACTCGCTCTGCTCGAGCATTTCCTAATTACCCATCTATTAATCCCTCTTTTTGCTCTTAATGCTACGAATACCTTGGCAGTGCAGCGTGTTGACCATTTCGCAACAGCTTTCACCCGATTCGGAGTTGCGCTGAAATGCGGCCCGCGAGTTTTTAATCGGGCCGCAATTAAAAGCCGGTCGCGCTCTGTTTAATTTTTGGTACTCACCTTAACTCTGTAAACAGACACCAGCCGGTTGATGTGGCACTTGGTCGGATCCTTGTGCCATGCCCACGACGGATACGGTGCCACTATCGGGTTGCCGTTCAGCTTCCTGCCGGTCACGCGGCCCAAGGTCACCGGGCTGCCCACCTGGAATCTCGGGATGGTGATGAACATTTTGTGATCGGATCCGTCTGAAATGTAAAAACAAGTTATTTTATCAGGTGTGTAAAAAGAAGTAGAGATGTGTATCGATGTAATTACGGGATACCAAAGATTTTGAGGAAGAATTTCTTTGTATTGGTTCACAGAAGCTTAATTAAGAGTTAATTGACTTAGACTTAGAATTTAATTTTCTTTCCGAAATATACATTATGGGAGTACTTAAAGATAGCTCCTTGAAAAGTATTAAAAAAGAAGATGTTGTACATATTTCTGAAGGATCGACCATTACTACAATTCTAGCAAAGTGAAATGGTAATCTAATTAGATATAACAATATATTCTTCACGCAACAATACTAATAGAACAAAAGTACATAGGTTGATTTAAGTTACTATTGCCAACCTAACTAACTAAGGTTGTGGGTATATTCTAAACCAATTGACTGCTCTATCAAGAGTCGAAAACTTTTGACCTCATAATTTATTTTTGATTTGCGGCAATAAACATTGGGTGACAAGTTAGGGCTGTACAATGGATGATTCGTAATTTCGATTTTTTCATTTCTCAAAAAGTCTTTTATTTGGTCGGATGTGTGAAAGCTCAGATTGTCCTGATAGAAAATTTCTATTTCCCTTATTTTTCTAAAAACTTCTTATAAAGAAATAGTTTTGTACTATTCAGAATTCACTGTCTGACATTGCACTAATGGTGGAGTTACTACATGTTCGGTATTTCCAAAATAATCTTTTGCTTCGAAGTGTTTGATGAGTGAACAACTTTTGTTGGATTTGGGTTATCTTAAAAGACCCATACCATCAAATGGTAAACAAAATTTCGGATTCATATGCGTCAATCCATGATTGTATCACCTGCTATGATATCATAGACGTTTTTTATGCATGTATGTAAAAATGGTGGATGCGCAAATTTACCGATAATAAATTTATAGCCAATATATTAGCGGATTTATTTAAGTACTAAGTTACCCAATATTATATGAACTTGTAAAATACTTTATACATTTATTCGGAAATAGATTTAACTAATAATACCAAAATACTTATTTATGTATTAAATAAATTTTAACTTATGTAATGAACTTTTTAATCAAATTAATCAAATTTTTTAAATTATTACTATCTATTATCGCATTTATGATTTAAATTAAAATTTTTACATAACATCGCTACCAAAACATGTTTTTGAATAACTCACCTAAATAGGGAAATTATTATTTAACGTATAAGAGTTTTGAAACACTTCATCATGTAATAAATTCAAATGATTCGTATCTGAGGTGAGGTTGATTCATGAGTGTCTAATGTAACATTTAATTGACCGTTTCCCTGCAGCCTTAATTCAATAATAATTTCGCAGAAATAAATTGCCAGTTTGTGTGACATTTTTTTGAGATGCAGCGTTGAAAGTGAAACTATCAGCGCCGCTCCAATTACTAAATAATATCAAACTAGTAGTGTTGATAGATTAAATCTCAATTGATTATATCCCAAGAATTAAAAAAAAACATGTATTTTTAAGAGAAAGGCTAAATTTATTATCTTTGATTAAGCTTTTAATCAATCCTGCCTATATACGAGGGTTTACTTTTATATTTTAGTAATGGACTATCCAGGTCTGCCATCTGACAACCAACTTCGGTAACGTAAACTTCGACTATTTGTCAGTATAGTTAGTCAGAATATTGATGCCCTTGCGACATTTATGTTGTTTAAAGTGACATGAAAATTTGATGAGGGTCAAGAAATGGAATTAAGTCGTGAATATTTTCATGCGATTATTTTTTTACAACATTGAAGTCAATAATTCTAATTGTTATTTATAGTACTCTTAAATACAATCAAAAACTTTGGACTTTGATTATCTCAACAATAGTGCATCGATGGACTTAATTGATGATTAAGAACCATCAAAAACCACTATATATCGATGATATATAGAAATCAGTCTAAATTTCGCCCCCATTTCTGTAATATAGAATGTAACCTCCCCCTGTAAATAAATGAGGATGTACTAATTAAAGCAAAAAACCTGAACAATTTAAGATTATATAATTAAGTCATTGGAACAAATGTGCAAATACACAAACAACATTCAGTGGCATCAATTATATATTAATTCATTAATATTTTAATGGATGTAATGTTAAAGAGCCGCAAGGCTTTTCACATGCAGTCTTAGTAATTTAATATAATTAAAGTATAATTTTATATAATTTATACAAATTATCAAATGTCGTAGTGTGATTGATTCATGTAAATAACGCAATATATAATCGAATATTTTCCCCTAGCCTCCTTTCATTCATAATTTTTCCGAGAAATAATTATCAATTTATGCTAACTGTAATAATAGCTTTAGGTAATATGTAGAAAGTGAAAACTCCGTACTTGTCTTATAATTTAAACTAATAATAATAACAAATAGAGCGACACAATGTTTTCCTCTAAAACGTTTTATTCTTGATTTTGCTTTATTAAGTATTTATCTATAATGATATAAACTGAGACAAGGAAATCATCTAAAAAAAATGTTGTTTTGATAATAGGATATAAAAAGTTTAGATATGTGATGATTAATTGTAATACACCATTTTATAAACCGGTACTTTTGTCCGCAAAAGTTGTGGATGGAAAATCACTTCTCAAATGGTACTCATTTTTGACAAACTTATGGTGCCCCATTGGCAATTAATTACTTGTTTCTTTTGTGGTAAATAATGTAGGAATTAATAAAACATATTTTCAATCCCGCATCAAGAACTTCCTCCGCCATTTCAGCGACTTGCGGAGAAAACAATTCGTCGAAGCGTATTGATCCGCATAACCCACACCTGTCACATGTTCATCGCGTAATGTTCTGCGAGCACTATTCGTTATGTATGCAACTGTTATTCTTGTAGAAAATTTTATTTCGTTTTTATTTTAATAGGTACGCCTTTTTGGTTAACTTTTATGATGACAGTAAGATGGCAATTAATCTTTAGCTATTCTTCTGCTAACAGAATGCTGTCTGGGAGCAGTATACTGCGATTACCAAAGAGACGCAGCAGCAATAATAAGATTTACTGATGTAGAGGTGGCGAAAGGCCAACGGCGTGAGTGTCAGGGCCCAACTTAAACGGCGGGAGTAACTATGACTCTCTAAGAGTTACTCCCCGGCGCCAGCCGACCGTCCCTGGAAAAGGGAAGGATTGGGGAGTGGGTCTGCTGCAGACTCGCCCCAATCAAGACTGATACTATACCTTGACGTGGTGGTGCCGCTTTTATAACTAAATATTATTGGATCGACCCTATGTTCCTGGCCTTAGGAACGTGGGAGTATAGGCCAACTCGGCGGACCCGTGTCTATGATCTAGCCGGACCCGGGTGTCACTAGTACTTGGAAAAATAGCTTGCCTGAGCCAGCAAATCCAATAGCCAGAGCAGTAGTTGTTGTGGAGTACAAGAGGGGGACGAACCCAGAGGACGCAGCGCATCCTGCAGCTTTCCTACGGGTTTGATCCTGTGGTGGTTACAGAGCGGCTGATACTGGTGTTCGGGGCGAATTCAGTTAATAAGCAAATGTGAGAGGTCTGTGGATCACTCTTAGACAGTCAGATAATGGCCACCACGGACGTTTGTCTTCGAACAATCCCAGGAAAAGTGGATAACCTACCTTTTCTTAATAGCTCCATCTCAAGTTAAGTTTTGAAGCTCCACTTCCGCCGGGTTGACTGGGCGACCACTGATGTTAGACAGGACGTTATGCAGACAACCATGCTCTGATGATTTATTTTTCTGGCGGCACAGAAATTGTTCCATTGTAACAATCGTCCCGGGAAGGCTAACAAGGGGAGAGGTCTGCCCCAATCCTTCCCAAAGGCCTCTTTTCACTGCTATCAGTGTTTCCTAATGCTACAAGTCCCTGTAGGTGCTTCCCTATATGAGTCGTCGTTTATGTGCCAGGCACACTAACATCTTTGCCAAAAAAACAAGGGCCAGTCTGTGACCCTTGGGACAGGACTTACAAGATAGTGATCAAAAGCTGAGGCAGGCTCGGCCCAACGCTGCCTCGCTGATAGCGGGCAAGACTGCGAAAGTGGCCAATGCCCTATTCCCGCTAATGGAGGCACGCGTAGTCTAGGGGCTAGAGCGGAATGACTTATTCAGCGAGGATGAGGTAATACAGGCTACTGAGGCACTTGCAGGAAGGCCGCAGGTTCTGGAGGAATTCCCAACGAAGTGATTAAGGAGGCGGTTGCCAATAATCCAACACCCTACACAGTGCTCAGGAAGGAAGTATTTCCACAGATCTATAAAATAATGTGGAACTTCTAGCAAAGGGTAATAAGAAGCCCATCTCCCAAGAAGAATACAAGCCCCTCTGCCTCCTACATGCGGAGGGCAAGCTTTTATAAAAACTCATCCACACCTCATCCTTGACGCAAGAGGAGTCCAGTCACTTCGCCAGTGCGGCGAGATCCATCGTCGATATCTTTCTCGATGTACGGCAGCAGGTGGAGGATGCCCATCAGGGGCAAGAGATGACACTATTTGGGAATTTGCGTTAGATATACAAAATGCGTTCAATTTAATCCCTTGGACAATCATGTCCTTCCTTACGAAATTGGGCGCCCCAAATATTTCATCGCTATTTAAGTGACCGTATGCTGCTCTTCCTGGGAGGCCAATAAGTGATGTTCCACAGGGCTCAGTTCATGATCCGCTGCTATGGAACGTTCTACATGGCGGCGTACTGCAACTGACACTGCCGGAGGGGGTCGATATTATCAGTTTTGTTGACTTCGACTGCTTTATACGGTATGAGGTAATGTCTAAACTTGTCATCTATATATTCTAAAAAAAATACTGATCTTTTTGGATACGAATTCTTAACGTCACATTCCTTTGCGTAAGTTTCGTTAAATGTAGCATCCAAAGTTATTTGTATAAAACTGGCTCTGGTGAAAGTTTCCGGAAAGAAAGGAATTCTACTATTGGAAACAATAGAATATTCGGCAGTTGAATCAATCCCATATTTAGGATAACAACGATGAAAGTTATTTTTATAAATTATTTAGTAATATCGTATCACTTATGCAAAACTGATTTTCGTGGAAGTTGTTTCTCTGTAATTTCTTCTTTGGCATAATTGTTCGTTTTATGTATCAAGCTGTTTACTAATTCATCCATAAAATATTCTAAGGGTTTTTTACATTATTTGTCCAGCTATTTCGTATTCTCAGTCAAAATTTATTGTTGTTTGAGGAACGCTTGATTCAGTGACGTCTTCGCACTATTTACTTGATGATACGTTGTTCCGTATTACTTTAATCGCTATCTATAGGATTTCCTTGTTTGGTTAGACGATGTGTTTGAGCGTTTTGCCATTGTTCTAATAAAAAATCAGAAACATCACTTTTCCAATTTTCTCACTCGTTCACAGCTTTGCTTATTTATATTAGTTATATCACTTTACAGTTTAGACCATTCTTATTCTTCTTATCGCTCTTTTCAAGTGTTGTCGAGAAGTGCTCGGACCATCGTAAGCATACTTCTTATGCTCTCTTCGGACGCAAAACCCGCTGACATTTATTTTATATATCTTCGTAATTTCACTGTATTTTGATTTAATTTCTTGTGTCATTTCAACAGAAGGCTTCAGAGAAACATGCATGTATCACAAAGTTGCGCCAAAAGAACCTAATTCCCCGTAATCATTAATAAACTTTAATGTTCCATGAGAGGGGACAGGGACAAGTATGTATACGAAATAAGTTTATATTATATTATATTATTCTATATTATTACATCTTTACTCTCCTTTCTAATACAATATCACAAAATGCATATAAAAAAATTGAAAAAATACTTAAAATTTTAGTCGAAGAGAGACGCGGAGTTCACTTCTTCAAATGATCTTCCACTCAAACCCATGAATAGACTTCATCAATACTGCTTCAATTAACGTTTGTTCACTTAGTTTGTCTCTTTTTGCAGAGAGAATATTTGAGCTGTTTATGTCAGAATGACAGATATACAGTAGTAAAAATAGGGGAATATATCAAGTCAATATTTCTCATCAATAATGTGTTTTACATATTTTGATTTATCAATTTGGTTTAATCGAAAAGAACGCAAATTGTAGAATTGCGCCTGAAGACTACTGTATGGTAATATTATATTTTTTTTAAATGTTCCTAATTTTTAGACTACAATTGTCAAAATATGCCAGGGGGCTAAATTTTTTAGATTCTGGTGATGGACGCTACAGAACACAAACACTAACCTGATGGAAATTGTACTTTTTTAGTAAATTCGAAACTATTATGTTATTGACTAATAATTAGACAAAAAAACTTGAAGACATTTCGAAAATCTAACAAATTAGTCTTATTAACACTACCATATATTCGTTGTTAATTGCTACGGTCTATATAATATTAAAGAAATTTCGTTTCCAATTTTCAATCATTCGTTAGCGATTTCTTTCATTGTGAAAATAATAATATTGTGTCCCGTTTCTATATGCACTTTGTGCTTCGTTGAATTCCTTTTCTATTTTATTCTTTTACTTTTTCTAGTAATTTATGTAAAT
The DNA here is from genome assembly GCA_963969525.1 of Ontholestes murinus. Classification (NCBI taxonomy): domain Eukaryota; kingdom Metazoa; phylum Arthropoda; class Insecta; order Coleoptera; family Staphylinidae; genus Ontholestes; species Ontholestes murinus. The sequence goes on along the minus strand of OZ018395.1, from coordinate 16,931,904 downwards.
TATTGTGCTTAGCGTTATCAATCTGTAATTATTGCAGTGTTTTCTATTTTCTATTTTATATATTTGATACTGATACTCCTATTTTTAAGTCCAGATTTTATTAATAATTTTGACTATTTCTACGATATTCTCTAGCACTTCTGTTGTGATTTTTTATTCATCTTTAATGTTATAATTACTGTATCTTTTTGCCTTTTAATGATGTATCTTTTTTCTTTTTAATCTTTCATTATTATTTTCTCATCTCTTATTATTTTACCATTCTCCTTTATTATTTTCTTATTCTTTGTTTTCTGTTTGCTTATGAGTTCCACATTTTTTCATGGCGTTTTTATTATTGTTTCTTTTAATTTTTGTTACATCATCTTATCAACTTCATTTTATTTCTATTTAATTGTAGGAAATCCTTTTTATTTGTTTGCTAAGTTAGTAAGTTGGATTTGGCTATTTTTAATGCTATATTTATTCGGGTGCGTGTAAGATTTTGTCCTCTTGGAAAGAACTTGTCGGAATCTGTTTTGTTGTTAAGTGACGGTGTTTTGGTATTTTTTGCTCTTAGGTCGTTAAGTTTTTTGGGTTATTGTTCTGTTTTCAAGTTCTAACCAGAACATCAATGCGTTGGTCGCTATTATTTTGGCATCGTTTGATTTGTTAGAGAATATCTTTATGTATTTTGAGCATAAACTTCATTTGAGTCATTGTAAGTTAAAATATATGTAGTTTAAAAACTTCTTCTTCAGCATAGTTTTTTTTTTATATACCTTGATGCTAATTTCTCGTCTGATATCTGTGTTGCTGCATTCATATAACTACTAAATGCGTATTAGAAAATGGGCACAGATTCTATTTCATGTTTTTATAATCTTTGAACTCTAGCCGAAGACACTGATGTAGCCCTTGAACAAGCCAAATCCAACTCACTAATAAATCAAGCTAATCTGGCAAACATAATTAAAAAATATTGCCTACAACAAAATAGAGGTAAAATAAAACAAATTAAACAATAACTAGAAACAATAAAAACGAAAACAATAGTAACGAAAAGTGATAAAGAAAAACTAATAATCTGCAAAACTGATAAAGGAAACACTATTAAGATTCTGGAAGATTCAAGGAAGAATCGACAGTAGAAGAGGACAGAAAATGTTGTGCTCTTAATTATATAAAAAACACTCGATACAAAATTAGATAAAAATCAAAATATTTAATTTAAATTGTTTCCATATGCCAAATTTTCAAGTGAATTTATTAAGAAAGCAATGAATTATTAATTTTTGTAAATTTATAGCAGTTTTATGTTTAATTTATCAAATATATTATTGATCTTAACTTTATCTAGCAAAACTTGTTTATTTATTTTATTTAAATTTTCAGCTTTGTAAAATTAAATTATCAATTTTTTTTATTTAACCTGGATTTTTAAATACATTATTATTTGTTTTTATTAGAAATTTTCCATTCATCTATTGATTTTAATTTTTCAATTGCTTCTTAGTAAATTTTCATTTAAGTCTTATTTTTAACTTAACCTTTTATAAACAATTATTTTTGACTAAATTTCGGGTTGAGTAATGTGAAGTTATATATTATGATGAAACGAAAATAAAATTCCTTACTTCACTTATAATTTAAATGAGTACATAGTACTCGAAATGTACATCTGGTATTAATAAAAATTATACATTCCGCTCCGAGAATTCACAGCGTTCGGACGTGCCGAATTATCCTCCGAGCAATTAGGAAAGTTTAAAGTGAAAATCGAAGTTATAAACAACGTGTGTGTTAATAACAAGAGTATATATCTACAACACACTTCCGGACCCGTCCTTTATAGGACGTCTTCCTGGAAAAAATGAGTGGAGAAGAAGAAGACGACAGCGAATACATCGAAATGGAAACAGACACAGAATACAATCCACGCTCACAGCCAACGACCTCGGGATATCAAACCGCTGGTAAGAAAAGAGGTCGACCGAAAAAATCGGTTAGTTTTAACACAAAAAAATCTAACATAAACAATACGAACGTAGCAAATATCGCGACTACAAACCGTACACTACAAAATATACTTAAAAAAATCCACGCTACGAATTCACAAAATATTGAAGACGACACTTTCATAATTACTACACGATCACAACAACAATTAAATCCAACTAAAATAAATCAACCAACACAACCAAACACAATTAAAACACCACAACCCGCACAAAACACACCACAAACAACACAACATACAATTATAAATCATAACCCACAAGTAAAACCGATAACTTCACAGTATAAATATACATATACATTTAAAACAATTAAAGAATTATCAAGAATCCAAATAGCAACATTGTGGGCAGAATTAAACTTCAGTACAGACTTGGAAATTATCAAAACAAAATTTGGATTTCTGATTAAGTCTAACATAGATAAGAAAACTCTTGAAGGCTATTTAAACCATTTAAAAACTATCAACATTATTGCGACATATTCTGAAACTCAAAATACTCCACGCCAAAAAACGTATCCGGCTCCCACGTATTGTTGTGTTATAAGAAGTGTAGAGCCAGAAATAGAAGATGCCTTAATTAGCGCCCAATTAACAAAAAATCAAATCGAACATCGTTATTGTAAGAGAATTATTTCCAAAGCTACAAACGAAAAAACACGCATCATCCGTATAATCACAGGATCACATGAATCATATACAAAACTCTTACACGACGGTTTCAAATATATGTTTAAATCATACCCGGTTGAAGAAAGTTTTGCTCCAAATCCAATCCCCCTACCATGTAATAAATGCTCGAAATACGACCACAAAACAGCCGACTGCAAGGAAATCACTACATGTGCAAAATGTTCCGGAAATCACCACACGAGTTCCTGCCAGACCACCCTACCAGAGAAATGCAAGGCCTGCGGAGACACTACACATGGTGCGTGGTCTACAAAATGCCCTAAACGTCCAATGCAGCCTATAGATGGTATCCCTAACATCAAAATCCACAACACAAACAAGAAGACAACAGAAATGGACCAGACATTGACAAAGACATCTCGCGTTCATCAACCACTCACAATTCATGACTTCATACTGGACTGTTATACCACAGAAATAAATTCACCTAACAACAATAACCGACAGGACTTATTAAAAAAACTTCGAGAACGATTTATACGATCATTTAATATAGACACTCACGCATCATTTTCAGGCAATAGAATGTTCATCGTAATGTTCGACATAGAACAACCGCACATCATCCCTCCAGTCGCCCCAAAGGATGGAGTCCACATAGGTAATACTATCGTAACTAAAAATGGCTAGTGTACGCTTCTTATACTCCAACATTAATTCCCTAACGAACAAATCCCATCTACTCTCCCATTACCTGTCCAACAATCCTATTCATATAAACTTAATGGTAGAAACCAAACACAAAACACCATACACCTTTAAAAACTGGTCCACAATTCAGAATCTATCTTCCATCCACAATGATAACCATAGGGGAGGATCTGTGATAGCAGTACATCCTTCTTTAAACCTCGGCAAAGCAAATTCCCCAAAAATAAACAATCCGTTAAATGAATGTATTCACTGTACCTTAGTGTTCCCTTCTTATACTATCCACCTATTTCTTATATATATCCATCCACACTCCCAGATAGAAGATAGCATATTCACCAAAGCATCGCTGTATGATAATGTAATTATTGTAGGTGATTTTAATATCAATAAAACCAAAGCTCGCCACCTATCTTCCTTCCTATCCCAATCTAATTTTACTCAAATTAAAACACCTCCCACCTTCATTATGAACAATAATCCACCATCAACTCCCGATATCTTATTATGTACAAAAAACCTAAGTCACTTAATAACACCCGTATCCCTCATTCCTGATTTGTGTTCCGACCATCTTTCAATCCAATTTGACCTAAATATTCAACAACATATCCCATTGCCCACTCCTGTTAGTATCTATAATTTTCAAAAATGCAATACAGATAAGGTTAATGATGATATGGAGACGTTTATTAAGAACAATCCTTCCCCAAATCCCGATGTTATAACCAAATTTAATAACCTGCTTTCATCCACAATCCTTAAACACACTCCTAAACAAACTAAGCAAACATACAAATATCCTCTACCTAACTATATCCTAAGACTTATTAAATTCAAAAGACAATTATATCGTGATATTAAAATAACAGACACAATAGAACTTAGACAAAAATTTAACAAACTGAACAAAGACATACACCGACTAATAGACGAATACAAGAAAGAGACATGGATAAACGCTTGTGAAAACATAAATAGCATGAAAGGCAAGACTTACTGGACGGAAATTAAGAAGTTAACAAAATATAGAAAGAGTGACAAGATTCAATACATTCTCGATCCAACCACGAATACTTTAACTAACGATTCCGGACAAATCGCAGACATATTTAAGAATTATTTCAAAGACACCTTCTTATTTTCGCAAGACGACTCATTTGACAACACACTACTTGAGACAGTTAATTCCTGGTACGACACATTTCCCATTCACCCCTCACTTCCACCAGACGATGATATTTTAGACGAGACGGACTATTATGACATCCTAAATAAAGGAAAAAACACAGCTCCAGGACATGACAATATCCATCGACGTATAATAAAATCCCTTAATGACAATATCCACCAATATATCCTTAAAATATTTAACCATAATTACCGCCACCAATATTTCCCTACAGAATGGAAACATGGTATTATAACATGTATTCCAAAACCAAATCTAGATCCTTCCTTAACTTCCAGCTACCGCCCCATCACACTTCTCCCTGTTCTTGGTAAGCTCTTCGAATCTCTTATTAAACGCAAACTTATGTCAACCATTAGCCAATATATCCCAACATACCAATTTGGTTTCTTACCCAATCGTTCCACAACCCTTCCCCTCACAATTCTTACATCAAACTGCGAGACAGCCCATCTGGAGGGTAGAAAATCATCTATGCTTTTTTTAGATATTAAAAAAGCCTTTGACTCCGTATGGCATCGAGGGCTTTTATATAAATGCTACATTCTTAATCTACCCAAGCACCTCATTATCCTAATAGCCAACTTCCTACAAAATAGATCCTTACAAATTAGAATACATAACAATCTTTCCACTACCTTTACTCCAGAGCAAGGTGTCCCTCAAGGATCCCCTCTCTCCCCCATCCTATATAACTTATACTGCCACGATATTTACCACCCAAACCCTGACCACTTTAATCCTTTAGCATACCCTCTCCAATTTGCAGATGATACTGTTCTCATTGTCCACTCTAATAACATACAAAATTCCATTTCCTCCCTCCAGCAATTTTCCAACAAAATTGAATCATGGTTTAACAAATGGAGAATTAAAATAAATCCATTAAAATCCAAACTTATAATACCTTTCCATCACATTCCACCTACTCCTCATTCAATTACCATCAACAATACCCGCATTACATCATCCCCAACCTGCAAATATCTCGGCGTATTATTTGACTCAAAATTTAATTTCAAGAAGCATACACTGGCCATTAAAAACAAAATCCGTGCTAGAGCAAAACACTTTAGATGCCTCACTTATAGAGGAAAAGGTATAAATATAAACACCGCCACACATATTTATAAAATGATATGTAGACCTATGCTGGACTATGGAGCCGTTCTTCTATCCCAATCCCGCCCCTCCGTATTAAAACATATCCAAATTGCTGAACGATCATCCCTCCGCATTTTAACTAAAATACGACATCCACATAACCCCTTATATAATCCATCGAACGTCCTACTCTACAATAGCACCGGAATTACACCTATCCAAGACCGCCTATTAGCCCTCTCCCAAAAATTCTCCACGAATCCTAAAAATCTAGAGCTCCTAAATAAACTATGTATTCCCAGAAATCCCGAAATCCCTCCCAAATACAAACACCCATCTGAAACCACATATGAATTCATCAAACATTTCACCTCGTTAGACAATGACAGTTAACAATCATGACGAAAACTAAAGATACGACAAACCAGGGTAGAAAGACCTACGGTCGATAACCCTTTGGTCATTTTATAAATTTAAGAATATATATATATATTATGTTATATTATTTTATACAACCAATAAAGATTTATTTATTATAAAAATTATAAGTGAAGTAAGGAATTTTATTTTCGTTTCATCATAATTATTTTTGAAAGTAATTTTCTGTCATTTGTAAACTAAATATAAATTGCCTGTCTGTCATTTGGCAAATTTGATATGATTTAAAAATAACAGTTTGAAGCAAATTCATTCATTTTTATTATTTAATCATATTTTTATCATTTTTTAAGGGTTCTTAATTTTTCACTTGTTTTCTTCAAAATGTTAAATGTATTTATTAGTAATACATATTTAATTAATTTTTAGGAAATTAATAATTGTTTTTAAGGAACTTTTCAACCGATTGACAAAAAATTTAATTACATATTTATAAACTCGCAACTGTTTTCAGTATTTTTTTGTAAATTTTAGTCTGTTATATTATTTAAATTTTTCATTTTTATAAATTAATCAATTGTGTTTAGAAATATAACTATTTAAAAAAATAAATTCCTTCTTTAATTAATTTTAATTTTTAAAATTAATTAATTTTTTTTATAAATCTTTCAATTGTTTTTTTAAATAATCAATTTATTATTTATAAATTTTTATGTAAATAAATAAATGTTCAACTGATTTTCTAAAATATCAACTACCATAAAGCAGTTTTTAAATTGTTTTTAGGATTTTTCAACTATTTCAATCAAAACATTTAAACTGCTTATTATAATTTTATTAAATGCTTCCTTTTGCTAAAATTTCGACCTTTTTAAAATTTATTTATGAAATGTACTATTACCCTTAGGTTTACTTAAAAAGTTTCAACCGTTATAAACATTGATTTTTAAAAAATGTTTTATTATTTGTAAATTTTGATATCATTAAATTATAAATCGTTTCTTTACCAATGTTTCAACTGCTTTTGAAATATATATTTTAATTGCTCTTTAGAAATGCTTAATTATTTTATTGTTTGTAAAGTTTCAACTGTTTTTAGGAATATTTAAACTGCGGCTGTTTCTTTGTTTTATTATAGATTTTTTTCAACTATTTTAATTGAAAATTGTTAACAAGTTTTCATTTTTTATTACCTTTATCTACTAACACAAAGTCTGTTATAATCTTTAAGATTGCCCAGCTCTTCTGTTAGATATTTGTGTATATTTTTGTGTTCATAAAAGTCTAATATTATTCTGAATATGAATACTATTCATATTCCTTCTAGCATCTCTATGTCCTCCATTACTGCTTTATATATGCTGTGCCTGTATTTACTCTTTAACTTTAAAATTGCCTGATACAACAATTTTCTTTTTATCTATTTCTAACTTAGCATTCAGTTTTTCCCTTTAAATCAAAAGTTCACTTTATAACCATAAACTCTTATTATTGTTTGTGTTTTAATTTAATCATCTAATTATATTTATATTAAACTGTCTGATCTTGGTTTCCTCTTGCTAACAACATTTTATACTTTTTGATGCAGTTGCAGTTCTTCCATTTTCTTTAATTAAACTCTAAAATTTTAGATGTTAATTATCTAGTGTCTCTGTTTACTTTCTTTTCTTATTTGTTTATAGTATTATAATTATATCCCAATTGCCTTTTTAAAATTTATATATAAGTACTTATTCTTTATTTCCTACACACAATGTATTCCCATATTTAATTACTCTGTTTTTACATTTCTCGTCATATTTTGTGTCTTATTTTTTGTTTTTGATTTGCTTCTATTTCTAGTTTTGCTTTGTTAATTTCAGATCTTTTATGCTCGTTTTATAATATATTTCTCTGTACTTATATCAGCAATAGTTTTTTTTCCATTGCCTGAATTAATAATATAAAAAAGAATATATGAGATTATGAAATTGAAGTGTCAGCAATAAAAAATAAACTAAATATTTCTGTTAATGAAACACAAATGCAACTTTCTCATTTTTAGTTCAGGCGTTCTGTACTAATTTTCTAAATGGATTTATTTAGAGAAATAAATTAACCATATTAACTATAGCACTACATAGAAATGCAATAAATGTCTTGTAAGGATCCCAAACTGAAATGGACTAAGGTATTGACCCAGTCAAGCATCTGGAGGTAAGGTATGGTCAAACATTTAGTTTTAATATATATATTATAAACAGCTTAAAAAAACGCAGTCAATAAACTCATAGAAGTCTGCAGAGTGATTTGATATAAAAAAATCGTTTTAATCAATGCAAGTAAGAATACCTTGGACAGGTTAGCTGTGCAGGCGTTTTCAGGCGGTTTAATTTATGGAAAAGCACATTAAGCGTTGACTTTAAACTTAACCAGATGAATTTGTAGATCTACTTGTTAAGTTCTATTATTAGAAGTCAAACTTTTCCAAATGTATTCATAGTCCTTAACATCACCAAGGCGGTGGTAACGTGTTAAGACAGTTACATAAATCTAAACAAGTTAACACCACTCGAGTTTCGATGTTTTAGGTCATTTTTTGTAACCATTCTAACTTAATCAAATTTTTCGCCAGGCTGATTATTAATAAAACGAATTTAATAAATAAAGTATTTTAATTACATTACGTTAATAAAAACAAATTTTTTATAAGTGAAAAGAAATTAAGGCATAAAACTGAAATTTCCAGCTAGTAGAAATTTGGTTTATTTTCAACTCCAATGAACTCCAGCCGAGCAGAAAGACCGGCGGTCGATAGCCGGACTAACAACTCAATGCTCTTTGCCTATTTTAATTGTACACATTATACTTTTATCTAAACGCAACATCTCTATTTACGATATATGATTTATTACTTTCTATAAACGCAGAGTAATTCTTTACAGTAATTCCACCACAAAAATTGCAACAAATCGAAAAGAAGTGAAGTTCACTTTCCATTCTGTTGACCCTCAACGAACAACAAAACACTCGGTCTGAAGGAGGTTACGTAACAGATTTCTTTGCTAGTGTGTTAAGATAATTGCGGATTGATGGATTGGGTTTTTATTTTTTGTTGTCTAGGTCTTGGTTTTTCATTGAAAACCATAATATTGACTATTACTATTTAGATAACCAAACTGTTAGATTTTCAAATTGGTTTTTTTTAAATACTGTGGCTTCTTCAGTTGAAGAAAATTTTGGAAAAAAGGTAAAAATGCTCCATTCAAAATGATATTTACTATTACTATTTTTATTTCCTAGAAAAGATAAAAATGATCCATTCAAAACGATATTACTATTTCAATTTTCTAGAAAAGGTAAAAATGCCGTACAAGCAAAAAAAAATTATTCGATGTAGAAGAAGATGACAGAACGCCATTGCCAAAACTGATTTGCAAATTTTCGGTTCATCAATTATTACGTTGAAGATACATCACGATTTGGAAGAGTAGTTAAAGCTGATAAAGTATATTAAAGACATTAATTTATGCAATATACAACATATGAAGATCTTCTTAAATGTTGTCGGGGTTTACTTGGTGGTATATTTTGATTAAAAATAAATACAATTTTCACTTTGTCTATAGTGGTAAACAAGAGTAAAAAGTGTTTTTATTTAGAAAATCTTCTATTTACATGAAGAAAATTTAAATGACTTTCTGCAAACCTAATATATTGAGTGTATTCCTATTAAAAATGAATATTTTTTTTTGTAATAGACTCGATAATTATTCTTTCCGAAAGTATTGGTAATCACGATACCTCAAAACCTCCAAGCAAGTGGAATGGTACCACCGGTGCAACTTAGCGTAACGTACGAAATAATTCATCTGTTTAGTTTTATTTTACTAAATACAGCATTGAAGCATATCAACCTTTTAGTGTAGAATGCCAACACGTATGCAGACATTTGTGACGGTTATCAGACTTAAGTAAAAATTTATAATACTACAAATTTCTTCAAATCCATATTTTTAATTGATACAATAATTTATGTAGTATACATTCTAAAATAATGCATCGACGTTTTATTTTACATAAGGAGCGATTGGCGATTTTCGTTCGACTTTCAAATGGGTTTCGCATTAAAATTTCGAAGTGTTCAAACGCGGTAAAAGGAAAGTGGCAACGGATGCATGGCAACCTTGGTGAAAAAATATCGAAAAACTGTCGAGCGACGTTAACTTTTACTTCCTCCAACACTAAATCACGCAGGCCACAGATTGGCACACGCCGATGTATAACTAGCGCAATTAGTCTCTTTATTACTATCATTATTATTATTTTTATTAAGTGTGCCGATCGCAACCCGGAGTCGTAAAGCGGTGAAATTTTGTAATTTACGATCGATAATTAATTAACCTGATGTAACGCGGCTATAAAATTTATTTTCACATATAAATTTTTTTAGAGACATCCTGGAATGTATTGTGTTATGACACATTAGCTTTCTAAGATATTAAATATTACTTTTGGAACCAAATTCAGAAAAATCTCGAAAAATTAATGTAGGTATTCCACAAGGCACCGTTTTAGGGCCGTTACTTTTATGTTCACACAAGTTTAGACAGTATCTGTAAAGTTAACTATTTTACCTGCTATGCTGATTATTTCAATCTATTTCTTAAAGTTTAAAGTTTACGGAACTAAGAAATAAAGAAACTTCTTGTAAAGGTAAAAATAAACGGTCCCTCAATGATAAAAAAACGATTGCATTGTATTCAAATATACATTCAAAGACTTCATTACGTCTACACATTGACGACGATAATATTAAAATAAATAATTTTACTTTCGTGACATAACCTTAGACGTTAGACTCAAATTTGACATATTATTCAATTAGACATAAAATTAACCAAAGCTCTCCGATATTGATATTTTGAAAGGTAATATACTAATGGTGATGATAGTAAAGAAAGGTTGGTATGTTCCATATTCTAAATGTGAAAATACTAATGATTTGTAGAGTTTACAAAGGATTTGTATACTAATGTCCTTAGAGTATGTAGAAACAAAACCAAGTGCATACCCAACTCAATTGCAAATTATATTTACAATAAAACAATTGAAGATACAGATGATATCTTCTCTTTATATATAATTCTAGTACATATTTTCAGCTTATTAACTAATTTAACATTTGGTCACAGTACTTTATTGCATAGAATCAAAATAAATTTTAACCTTCTCCGGTTTGCTATATAAAATAACTAAACGTACGTTTCTATATTCTCTATACATGTTGATACATGATTTAAGTAATATATAGAAGCAGTGGTATTCCTGTTAGTAGAAATCATCTAATGGCACTCATTAAATGATTTCGATATTTAATATACGGTCTAATTAATGCTAAGGCTTTCCCGAGTTGCATTATTGTGTTAATACATATCTCGCTAAGTAACATCTTTATTTCATTCAATAATGCATAGAAATTGTTGGTGTTATTAAATAAAAATACTTCTCATGTTAATTAATTGCATTTCCGCTTGCGAGGCGTTTCATAGATATAATTGCAACTAATGCATTTCCGGTCGTAGTGCGTTTTAACAAGACGTTATGTATGTACAGATGGATTGCATTCGATTACGCATAATAAGAAATGAATACGTTGCATAAGGTGATTTCAGTGTGTACTAAAAAAATAATGAATTGCTCTTGTTTGACAATATTATTGTCAACTTAATATCGAATTTTTCACCAAGAAGGTGAAACATCTTGAACTATTACCAAGTGTAATTTAATATCGAAAGTTTTTTTTTAATAAAGTATTCTATGTTTGGGTTGGTACTCAAAGACAACTAAACATTATCCTAAATAAACTTCTACGAAGGTAGAAGGATACCGGAAAGAACAAAGGAGAATAGAAGGAAGCCTTCTTTTTGAGTGCAAATATATTGGTGACACTTTTTTCTTGGAGTGGTATCGATGAAGATATGAGAGAGAAAAACGAAAATAATTATTTAAAAAAATGGGGACCTGTTTCATCAAAGTATAATTAAAGTACTAAAAATCAAAATCTACAGAAGTAGAGGAAGGAATCAAGAAGAATAACATAATTAAAGGATCAAATCTAGATAACGTAATTATAGAAGAATAAGCAGAAAAACTCTAGAGATATAAAATAAAACTAAAAGCAATACACACATAAACAAACAATGAAAGGAATGGGAAATAATTTTAGTGATTGTCAATTGGGCAAGAGTAGAAGTATAAAATAAAGTCTTTATATGTGCATTAAAAATAACTGATATTAATCATCTTCACCTTCGCTATACTTCCAAATATGCAAATTCTCCCTTTAATATTTTAGGTTTAGTTTATATCACCTTAGCTAATATTTACGTTGTATTACTTAATTTCGTGTAGCTACAGCTCAAATTTAAGTAAACACTTACTTTACTTAACTGAAACCTTAACTGGTAATCTGATTTTAGTACGGACCCAAAGACCATGCTCGTTTTTCCTGGCTTTTAATCTATCTGAATTAGAGTGAAATAATCTATTCCGTCTTTAATTCAAAGAATTCGACATAGGAATTATGTGTATTAGAAAATCAATTTTTGTTTCACTTGCAGTTTCTTAACAACCAACATACCATTTAAGTCTAAAAAGTCAACTAATTAATCTAGCAGAGTCTATGTCAAATCTCAAAATCTTTATAGCTAATTTATGTCACCGTTTTCAAACTTTTCTCGCAGAAAGTACATAATGGTGTTTCATTAAAATGGAAAGAACATTTTAACAAATTGCTAATGATAGAAAAGTTAGAAAGAAAACAAACACTATGAGCAGATTGCATAAATTGAGAATCTGGAAAAGAAAGTAAAAATAATAGATTAGAAATAAGCCTAGATGGATTAAAAAAGAAATGAGCTTTCTTGAAAGCTTAGATTATCTGAAAAACGTTTTATAATATGAAAGTTCTTGGTAAAGAGAAACAAAATTAAAAGAGAACAGTACACGCATATAAAAAAAGGGGCGATAGATTAGAAATAAGCTCAGATGAATTTAAAAAGTCAAACGAATCTTTGAAGAATAGTAAAGCTCTCGGAAAAGATAAGATTCCAATAGAAATTTTTTCAAAGATAAAAAATTGCAAAGAATCAACAAGAGAAGATGACATTAATAGAGAATCGGGAAAATAGCGAAAGGAGATGCTGAATTAGATGGACTAACAAATGAAATAAAAGCTTTAAAAGAATTCACAATTATTACATCAATTGTTCTAAAAATATTATTTTGAAAAAATTCTGAAAAGATGAGTTTTGTCGAAAAAAGTTTTTTATAATATCAAATCTCTTGAAAAATATTATTTTGAAAAAATTCTGAAAAGATGAGTTTTGTCGAAAAAAGTTTTTTATAATATCAAATCTCTTGATAAAGACAAGATTAAAATAGAAATTATTTTCAAATTATGGATTTAAAATAAAGATAAGTGAGAGCAAGAAACAAAATAAAAAGAAAACAGTACATACAAATAGAAACTGGAGAAGGAAAGAAGGAGAATAGGTTAGATGGATTAAAAAGGACAATAAAACCTTTGAAGAATAGCAAAGCTCTTGGATAAGACAAGATTCCAATAGAATTTATTCCAAAAATAAAAAATTTCTGATGGAAAAAGAAATACAAAGAATCTAATCAACATGAGAAGATAAGATAAGTAGAGAATCTGGAAAAGAGAGAAAGAAGAGGAAAACATTAGCTGCGGTCAACTAAAAAAATTTTTAGAATATCCTGGTTTCTGTGATAGACAAAACTAAAAGAGAAACGATTCTAAAGATGGATATAAAATAGATAGAGGTACAACAAAAAACAAAATAAGAAGAGAACAGTACAAAGAACTTTTAAAAAAACTACCAGAGACACAAAGAATAAAAGTAAAATAATAAAAAATAAGCTTATATTATTTAAAACGTAAATTAAAAACTTTCAAGAATGTGAAATTTCCTGAAGAAGGCAAGATAAAAACAGAAATAATTCCAAACATGAATATAAAAGAAAACAATGCGCAAATATATTGTAGAAACTAGAAAATAAAATGAGGAAGATAGGTTATAAACGAGCTTAGATGAACTAAAAATTCAATGAAAACATTGAAGAATGGGAAAGATCTCAGAAAGGACGAGATTACAGTAGAAAACATTTCAAAAATGTAAAACTGCTAATGGCAATATTACATAAACTACTGAACAGACAAAGAAAATAAGTAATATTAAAGTAAATAAGCTTAGATTAACTAAAAAGTAAAGTATAAATTTTGTAAGAATGTCAAAGTTTCTGTGAAATGCAGGATTTCAATAGATTCCAAAGATGGAAACAGAAGAAATAGACAAGATATCAAAAACGAAATAAAAAAAGAAGATCACATACAAGTTGAAACTGAAAAAAAAGAAAGGTAGATTTTAGAGAAACTAGAAGTTTAATAAAAACTTTGAAGAATGAAAAATGTCTAGAAAGACACGAAATTATAACAGAAATTATTTCAAAATTGGAAAAAGAAAGAAAAAATCAAACAACAGAATATAGCATAAATAGAGAATCTGGGAAAGAAGAAAAGTCAGATAGATTAAAAATAAGCTGAGATGAACTAACAAAGTGAAATAAAAATTTTGAAAAATCACAAATCTACTCGAAACGATTACAGCAGAAATGTATAAAAAATATAGATGAAAAAGAAGTTGAATTATCTCACAAAATAATAAATATAATAAGAAAGAAAGGCACTATAACGAAAAATATTGTATAATAGGGTGTCTTATAGTGCCAGTGCCTAAAGAAGAAGAAAAGAGAGTCTGCCGGAAGTATAGAGGCATCACTTTACCAAGTTCAATAATAAAGTATATAAAACATATTCGAGACATAATTGAAGCAAATTTTTGAAACCCTCATTTGAAGTTTTTTTTCAAAACAAAAAAGATACGAAGAAAACAAGAGCCAGAATAATACTACTAATAAAGGGTTGACAAACTCAAATTCTTTTCAGGAACCCTACTTTCAAAGAAAAGAAAATATAAAATACAAAAGATACTTTTACTATAGTAGAAAACGTATGTCACATCTTTTAATGCAACAATAAATTCTGACATTGTAAAAAATTGTTGAAGAATTATTTTTTCTATATAAGGCAATAATTAGAAAAAGCACAAAAATATTTCGTAAAATCTACAACAAATGAGTCTTATTAAGAATACAAGAACAAATCACTTTTGAAACAACTACTTCTCTGACTAGTACCTCGACAGACATTGAATGATACAAATCATCAAAGCAACACTAGTATGAACGTATTCCTTTCTGTAAAATGAACTAAAAATTATTGAATGTACGTTAATTTTCTATAAGGCAATGTTGCAATGTATCAATAAAAACTAAATTTATGCACCCTAATTTAGATTTTTTGCTATAATCTGGAAAAAGAAAACAAGGGAAAAATAGCCTGTGTATTATTGCATATAAAGTAAGGGGATGATGTTCCCAAATTCGGACTCTTTTCAAGAAAATTACACTCAAAGAAATTAAAACCGTAATAAAGCTTGGCAACAATAAAAAATAACTATTAATGAGTGATCATTTTTATATTACACTGAAAGTAAAAAATTACGTTCACAAATTCGAACTTTACATTCAAAGAAAAGATTGGACTGCATATTAGATTCTCAAATAAATTCAAACTATTTTTGAGGTTCCAACATACAAACTAAATAAAATATGAAATAAAGCTTGAACTTGAAAGCGTGTGTCATGATATTTTGGCAACAATAAATAAGCTACTGTTGGTATGTGGTATATATAATATATGTGCAGACTTACCTCCATAATAGACATCAACGTCAATCGGAGCCGCCACGTTCGGTAACCAATAACCACTGTCCAAATCAAGCTGCCTGTCTCTTTCGTTGGGATAGTCGAATTCCAACTGTTTCCACTCATAAACTGACATTAAAGGTGGACTGTCTGGTGCCAGCGACAACACATTTCCACATATTCCAACAACGAGACACAGGAACCTCACTTTTTCTGCAATCAAACAAAAAATGTGTTGTAGTAATTAAAAGAAAACTACATTAAACAGTTACTAGACTAAGTTTGATATTAAAATGTATTAAAATCCTTTAGTTCGTTGTAGAAAATTAAATAATAAATTTAAAAATACGAAAACATTTTGTGAATCTACAACAGTAAATCGTACTAAAACTACAAAACAAATTAATTTGAAACAACTACCTCGACGGACATTGAATAAAACAAAATTAATTTGCGTGTTACGAATAGTACAACTATTAAAGCAACACTAATTTGAATGAAATTATTTCTGTTGAATAAACTAATAAATGATAAAATGTATTTTAGATTGTTTAAATATGACTAAGCATGAAAAATTATTTGTTTTGTAGTCTTAGTAAGACTCACTGCTGTAGATACACGAAATGTTTTCGTATTTTTAAATTTATTAAGTTTGATATTGTTTAATTTATTAAATTTATTTAATATCTAAAAATAATGATTAGCCGCAATGTGACGAAACAATTGTCGTAGTACAATAATATATTTTTTTGAAACCTCACATTCTACCAGTGTTTTATTAAGTTATTAAAATATATTGTACGTACTATTTTTTCTTGAGTGGATATTGAGGTATATAATTTAATTGGATTAATCTAATCCAATTAGTCAAAGCGTATTACAACTTCTCCGGATCGAAGCAATACCAAATGTTTTCAGAAAAATTGTTTCAAGGAAAATGTACGTTAATAACCTCTGGATAAATCTTACTCAGCAAGTCTGAATAATTCACTTAATTATTAATTTTGTAACCTAATCGTACATCGGTGTGTGTAGATTCTAAGGGCAATATTTTATATAGATGAGGTAAATAAAACACTTAATTTGAAAATTTCAGATAAATCTGTGAATCCGATAAAAATTGTTCGAAGCGAATGACTACCTGTTTTTTTTTTTTTTTAGAAAAACTGTACAATATCGGTTGGTCAATTTTGAATGATACACCACCATTTCTCTGTCAGATGTCTTCTGAAAACTATGGGAAATTAACGGCCAAAGACGCATCATTCTGTACCAGGATATTGCTAGCTCTCATAAATCGGCCCAAAAAAGAAACTCTTTGAGAACTGAAAAAAATAATAGGTCTACCGTTTTACAGCCCTGAATTGACAACAAATGACTACAAATATAAGCATTCCTCAGAAAATGAATGTCAAAAGTTGGAGAAAAGTGTTTGACAATATTCTTGGCCTACTCCAATATTTATTTTATTGTTCTAGCATAATCTGCCCCTATCTCAATTAATATCTTCCCATCCTCTCTTACGTTAATAATTCATTGCTAATTTACTGATCTTGTCCTAAGGAACACTTTTTATATCCCAATTAATAAATCATTACCCTAGCGTACTCTTCACCTATGCTAATAGATGATTTATTGTCCTGGCATACTCATGACCTAACCCAATATATTATTCACAGTCCCAAAGTAATCTTGACCTAGACGAATAAATTTATCATTACACTATCGTACTATTGTCCTAGACCAATACTTCATTTATTGTTCTAGCATGAAGAATATATGAAAGCTCATAAAAATCAATTGATAATTGTCAAAAACGTAGTTTTGAAAAACAAAATTGAGAAATAAATTACTCTATTAATCATAATAGCTTTTTTTAGTTGTAAATATTAGACTCTTGTCTTGTGTGATAGGGGTGTATATTTGCAAAACTTTGATAATAATAAATATTTAGTTTAATATACTGTACGATTGAGTCTGTATAATTAGTTCAAACATTATCGATGTAATTACCAAGGCGAGTAGGAAAACGGTCATATCTCTGTGCGAAATCAACAAGATCACATTTATATATCATCATTATCATTATCGTCAGCTGAAAATACTTGCTTATTATTAGTATCTACACTCAAATTAGGAGAAGTTAAATAAAAAATAAAGTTCCATTTCTTTATTTATTTATTTCCAATCTCAATTGTCAATTATCTCCAATATCTTTGAAAGCGTAATTAAAAATTTGTTAAAATGTCCACTGGGAGATCGGTAAGCTACTAGGACAATACTGCCAACAATCTCAACGCCAGTAATCTCATAATTACTTTCAGTAGCGACACTATTGCATTTCAAAATACTCATACATAATATTATTCCTGACCACAATTAAGACTCTGCCACTAGGACTTCATCTCCAGGAGAACATTAGGGATAATAAATGACATAGCTTCGTCCTCAACTAACCATATTCATATCAATAACTGTGCCATTTATGATAGTATCGATTTTATTTCATTTAGAGAAGCGAAAGACATTTTGGAGGTTAGAATTTCTTTTTTTTTTTGATGATGAGGATGAAGAAATTTCAGTAGTATTAAAATTATGTCACAAGTTTCTTTGCAAGCGCTTTAAAATTTGTTTAATCCAAGAAGTATTTGCATTTAACATTTATATTGAAGCTATTGTTTGAGATGGTCCTATTTTTTATGGACATAAATGTAAGATCTTAAGCTCATATAGATAATTGATTATTAGTCGAGATTATTAATTTATTTAAGAATTGGAGAGAGAGAGAAAAACTCTTGATTTTAGATGGTATTACAATGTATAATTATAATAATTATTGTGTTTCTTCATCCTCCAGACCGTAGGTCTTTCAGCCTTAAGA
Source organism: Ontholestes murinus (assembly GCA_963969525.1). Taxonomy (NCBI): domain Eukaryota; kingdom Metazoa; phylum Arthropoda; class Insecta; order Coleoptera; family Staphylinidae; genus Ontholestes; species Ontholestes murinus. The sequence goes on along the minus strand of OZ018395.1, from coordinate 16,913,175 downwards.
ATTAGATTTTTTTTTAAGTTTTTAAGTGAAATATTCCCCTGAAAAGTCAAATTATTAATACTTTTATAACGAACAAATAATTATTGTCTTATAAACAATTAAATCTACTTTGGAATAATATCAGAAGGACGTTTAAAAATTCTCGAGAAAACGATAACTATTAAAAAGCGAGGGATTGGAGTAAAAATATTTAATAATTCTCATGAAAACATATGCAAATTCTCGAGCAAAATATTTTTTAAATTATAAAAAATGTGGATATTATACACAAGAAAAAATACTATCAAAAAAAAATGGATAAAATCTTCAGACAATTGTGAACTGCCAAAAATAAAAAAGAATGAACATATGAACGTCAATAAAAAACAATTGATATTTGTCAAAATTGTAGAGATTTATGAAAAAAAACCTAGTGAAAAGATGCAAAACTAAACCATTGGCAAAGAAATTTCTATATTTTTCTTCACTCTTGGTTATTTATTATCTTAAAGTTATTATTCAAAATTGTGTTTTGAAAAATAATAACTTGAGAAATAAAAACAAATTATTATTATCCTGCAAATAACTAAAAACCAGTATTATTTATAAACGAAGATTTAAATATTTGTGAAATAAATAATAATTGCCAAATATGCAGAAAATGGTGTAAAAATAATTTGCAAATATTAAAAAAAAAAAACAGAAATTCTGAAAAAGTTTAATTTAAACTATAAAACAATGAACTCAAAAATATTTTTATTTCAAAACAGAAGTAACCTTTGAAAATATTGCAAAAAAACAATTGACAATATTCAAAAATAATTGAAATAAAAAAAAATATATATATAAAAATTTCTAATTATTGAAAACATAGAAAGCAACAATAAACATTCAAAAATATTATTTTAAAAAATGAAAGGCACAAGAAATAGTTAAAAATAATGCAATAAATATTCCAAAAATCGTAGAGATTTGTAAAAAATTAAACAAAACATTTATAAAGTCCCAAACAAAAAATTTTTTTTTTCTCATATTGAATTGTTTTTGGTTATTTTCAACAATTATCTAAAAACTGTTTCTGATGCTTATTTGAAGTTGTTGTGTAAAAATAATTGGAAACTTTTGCAAATTCTCGAATAAAATCACTTAAATTAATTAAAAATATGGTTAGAAAAAATTATTTAACAATAAATATAACCGAAGAGACTATAAAAAAAGAAACAGTGGAAAACTGGATGATGAAAAACAACTGATAATTATCAAACATGCAGAAGTTTGTGGGAAAAACAATTGTCAAAGTTACTCTTCTGCTTTATTTCAAATTGTGTTTGGTGTAGATTAAATCCATTTTATTGATTATTTAAAATTGTTTATTTTTGAAAAAATATAATGTTAAAAATAAAAACAAGTAATTATTAACAATTAGATTTACAAAAATTTGCAAATTAAGAGTATAATTAAAAAGAAATAGAGATAAGCGTAAAAGTAATTACAATTATTCAAAAACACTTTATTTTATTTTATATCGCTTAAATTTTTGAACCATAGAAGGCGGAGTTCACGACTTCTTATGTTCTTCTACCCGACACATTATGGTTGACTTGTAATAATATTGAAAAAATATATAATTAAGAAAAGAAGCGATTTTTAAAAAGAAAAACAATTAAATCACGTAAATGTATGCCGCAAAACAAATGTACCTAGGGAATAAGATGGGTGATACAGCTAACGTGAAGGTTGATTTGTTTGCATCCCAATTTGCTAAGGTTGTCATGATGTTTCTAATTTAGGAGAAAAAACTATTAATTCTTTCAAAATTTCTTAAAGTCAAATCGACTTTGAACAACGTGATGCTGTATCAAATGTTTTTCTCGGACGCATTAGATAATGGCCTGCAGGTTGATGCGATGTACATTGACTTCTCTAAAGCATTCGATAAAGTACAGCACAGTGTATTGTCGAATGATTTTAAATTGATTGTTTTTAGTGAAAATATGGTTGACTGGCTCAATAGTTTTTTAAGTAACCGAACACACCGTGTTTGTATTTTTAAATGCCTTTTAAACTACATATAGGTGTCTTCTGGTGTGCCACAGGGCCCTCATTGTGGACCAATTTTATTTATTCTTTTCATATCATATATTAAAAACAGTAATTTTATCCTTATTACTGATGATCTAAAGATATGTAGAAGCATCAGTTATAGATTTGATCAAATACGTATCCACGTATATTTAAATGGTTTAGTCCTTTTGTGTGAAAGTAATTACCTGGAACTAAATTTAAGTAAATGCTTTTATATATGTTTCTGTTGTATACCTAGTAGTAGCTTGAAATACTTTATTAATAATCATCAATTGATGCAAGTATCTGAAATTAAAGACTTGGGGCTAACCTTCACATTTTCGAAACATATTTCAGATACTTGTAACAGATCGCTGAAAATTCTGGGGTTTATAAACTGGTTTTCGGCTACTACAATAATAACACTTGACATTAGTACGGCCTCACCTAGAATAAGCTTCTCATGTTTGATCTCCATATACCAGTCTCAAAAACTTGAAGCTGTTCAAGGCAGGTTTTTGAAACTAATGAATTTTAGATTGGGTAGAAGCAGTACTTTCAGCGACAGTGGTATGCTTTGCGTATTAGACATTAGATCAATGGCAGAAAGGATATGTCGTTCTTTTATGGGTTAGTTAATTGTAGTAACGATTAGTTCAATTAAATTTGTACATTCCGCGCTATCCTCTAGCTATGCATAAACCTTTATTTCGGTTAGATTTTCATCTGATACGGTATGGGATGTTTAATCCGAAGAGATGTATTATGCGCTGCGCAAACGAATAGCGACAAGCTCTTCATTGTGATTTAGAATCAAATAATTGCAGAAATAATAAAATATCCCAATAATCGACTAAATAATTTGATGTTATTAACATGTTGCGAATCGACTAGGGCGTTCGATTTAACACCATTTCTTAACCATAACTTTTATTGATAATGAATCGTTGGCAGAAATGAACATCTGATGATACATAAATGAAACAGAAGTAAATATAATTTCAGTTTTGCTAACGTTCTCGAATATTAGATCTTTATTATATACAAAACTCATGGATCTCGATTGTATAGGGTAGCCCAAATTTATATTTCTTGAACTTCCTGCGAGAACAGGAAATTTAGTCACTATGAAGCGTTTCTTGGAAAGTATTTTGAGTATTTGAGAGTATTTGAGAGATTTTCACCATTTACATGTGGCGCCAAACATACCACTCATTCAAAAATTAGTGAAGAAGTTTGGAGAGACCGCTACATTATTGAAAAAACTAAAACCATGCCGAATAAGATCATTTAGAAAGGCAGAAAATGTGGATAGTGTTAACCAGTTTCTTCGTGGCGATCCATATTTTTCAATTCGAAAGCAAGCAAGCATTTTAAATATTCCTAGATCATCATTATACCGTAATTAAAATAATTAATGCCCCAGGATGATGGTTACAGTAAAATTTTCCCTGGCAAATTGATCTACAGAAGAGGTACATAAATTGTCCTCTACGTAGTCCTGACTGAAGCCCTTTGGGCTTTTTCCTGTAGAGTGAACTCCCGCCTACTCAATGTCAAAAAGCAAAAAAACAGCATACCCTGGTCACATAATTAGGCACGAACGTTAAGAACTAATACACCTGATAATCCAGAGGAAGATAGAAGAAAGAGGTATTGGAAGGAAAAAACGTCTTGGCTCCGAACATTAGGAAGAGGACAGAGTGGGCGTTTGAAGATCTGATGAGAGCAATAACAGATAGGAAATAATATGCTGAAATAGTTACCAATTTCCGCTAGGGGAGACACGTACAGAAGAAGATCTTAAATCTAATAAACCAACGTCTCTTGAAATAAATTCTCTATTACAAACTGGCAGCCATCACAGTGTCTACCTGCCGAGCCATCATAAGAAGCTTGAATTTTCAAATAAATAGTGCTGTGACAATAATTTTTTGAAGAATTAAATTAAAAAATTTTACAATAAGCACATTTTTGATAGATGGCTTCCTTTTTTTAATTGGTCCACCAAATATAAACTGATTCTCAAATATAGGGTATATTTGAGAATCAGTTAAACTGAAATGCATAGACTCAAATTCATGTCTTTACTACCGAATCATTGTACAAAAGCATGGTAACTAAGACAGACAGGCTGAAGTGATGATCGTAATCAATATAAATTATATAATTTTTTAAGTGGTCCTTATTAGATTTATTTTGTGGATAATATCTGTGTCAATAATAAATTCAACTACTTCATGAGTATTATAAAATCATTTATTCTACGATCTTTCCTTTAAATAAAAATAATCCCAAAGAGCTCTAAGCTAATAAATAGGATTTCACATTTCTCCAACATAAGGAAATTGTAGTCACTGCATTCCATGGGAATGTTTACTCATTAGGCATAAGACGGATAAATTCACTAAGCAAATAAAATCTAACCCAATTACATACATTTACATGTTTCACACACAAAACCCATTTATTACTATTTGTACTCAATCCAAATAATATAATCATGAGCATTGTTACAATCTATAATTACGCATTACCAAAAAAAAACAACAACAATAAATCGCGTGGTCAGAACAAGGCCCCAATATTTCATTCTATTACATAAAATCATAAACTATTTTTTTTTTTGAATGTTCACATTCACTCGTTTTGATCCGTTATCCAACCGCCGTTTAGAAATTGGACGTAAACATTCCCCAATTAATGCGTTAATTATGTAATGAAAAATTCGACCAGAAAGTGATACTGCGTCGATTGTGCTTTAATTATTCGTCGTGTTCTAGGTGTCCAGTTTAGGAATTTCACTACCGGGGCACCGGTGCGCCTCGAATTCGGGTCAATGGGTGAATGATTTTTTGCGAAGAAAAAAAGTGGTCTTGTGTAACGGTCTACCACAGGTAAATCCTCAGGCCAATTGCGACTAGTCACTGTATCAAATTCAGTATTATCATGAATGCCAGTTTAATTTATTGACCTGTTCGATTATCGAATAGTTGGTGTTAGATAATCCTTCTAGGAATTGTTTTGAGGGCGTTGTAAAAGAATATGGACAGGTTGTTTTTTGAATCAAGTGTTTAGAAATAATAGATAAAATTAACGGTCCAAATTATTTTGATATCCTATAAAGTAAACTAATTTGGTCTTCGTCGATCAAAATAAGAATACAAAACATAGTTAAGACTACTATCAAAGTTTTATTAAAAATTTGCAAGAATCTTCCCAGAGACGATTATTCATTACCTATAAAAAATTGTTAATATCAATGTGTTCTTCTAAAACTCTGGTCCTGATCAGGTCATGCAGGTCATTGTCAGTATCACCAACTCACATTCAAACACCAATTCTAAATAGTACATTTAATTACCTTCCCAGCTCTTAATGCCACTTTCATTAATCACATGATCCATAAAAAAAATCGAAGCAGACTGGCAATTAAAAAGTTCAGACAATGAGAAAAAACGCAGCAACATAAAATTCTAAGGTCATTTCCGCAAAGAACGTGCATGACGTAAAAAAAAGTTGCGTAAAAGAAATGTCTACAAATCGAATTAGGTATATATTTTCGTGCCACCAGACAGCTGCACGCTTTTCCATTATCTTCGTTAGCCTTACACGGCCTTCAGGAACGATTCGTGCTCCGTCCGAGATCCGTAACTCCTCGGGCGATTATCATTATCACGAAATGAAATAATTCTATTACCCAAACAATGCAATAAAATAATTGCATATTTAGAATGATCGAAACAAGGATTTTTTGAAATAATCGTATTTTTACAACCTAATTCTTATTGTTATTGCTAAATTAGTTTGGCGTAATGAGTGCGTGGGAAATGATTAAAGACGCCCATTAAATAAGTATTCAACCCTGAAAACTGGGTGATTATTCGAGGTCGTTTCGTTGGTCAGTTTCTTAATCGTTTGAATTGTATCCTATTGTTGCTAAATTTTTGCATTCATAGATTTTTTGTCTATGAGGATATCAAATCAACAACTATTCTCTCTAGTACTTTACTGTTGTTTAAAAATTGAATTGGAATATTAGGTAAATTGGTTGCTTCTGGAAGATACGCCAAAATCTCAAGGTGAACATATTCATAGGATACATATTCTTATTGATTGATGAAAATACGAAAATAAAGAAAGAGATGCCACAGATATCACAACTATTTGTTTGGCATAGTTTTGAATTAGGTCTCAAACGGGGATATTTAGTTAAGATAATAATAAATCGTTATCTTTAGATATGCTATTTCTCCAAGATGCAACTATTATACCAGCTCTCAAGAAATATTACCAACTTAAGGGTATTCAGTAGCAAAATTGAAGAAAGGCTTTTGAATTTAATCTAAGCACATTAAGGATTAACTTCGAAAGCAGTTTTTTCATCTCTCCTGATGGTTAATGAAGTCATACCATGTATTTGCAAGTGCATTGAACTTTATCCACACAAAGTTGACAATTATTGTGTCGAATGCTCGCGAAAAGTCATAGAACAGCCCAGCCACGCATTTTCCTATGTAAACGTTTTTCGATACTTTTTCTAAAAGAACTACATTTGCGTATTCGGTTGATCGGTGTTTCCTAAATCCATGTTGGACGTCTTTGAGCAAATGGAAAGTCTCCATAAAGTTAATGAATCTTAAGTAAATAATTTTTGAGATCGAGTCGAGAAGAGCAATGGGTCGCTAATTACTAGTATCATTTTTTGGTCCATTTTTATAAATTGGCAATATTTTTGAAGTCTTCAATGCTTCTGGGAAACTCAAGATTTTAAAATTAAATTAGTTACATAGTTTTTATTGTACATACCGCACATGCTATTTCCATTTCAACGCAATTTTGGTCGTTGGTCTCTATTTCATGATAGTTATGTTTAGCATCAACAAAAATCATGCATCCACCATGTTCTCGATGCACACGGGTGTACTCTGCAATTAATCTATAACCATTTAAATGAACAAATCTTACGTTATTTTTATTATGTGTGTTAAACAGATAACATTTAGTTTGATGCCGTTGAACGGGGCAATCAGCACTTCCATTTTGTTATAAATGCTTCTTGCATTTTGATGAATAATCTTAACTTGACTGTTCTTGTTGGTACATACGAGATAGTCATTTATTTTGATGGATCTGAGATCATTTTCGGTGGGTTAACTTCCGAAAAAGATGCATTCACTTACAGTGATGCCTTCAGGCCATAAATCTGGATCAGAAAATAGCTGAGCAAATTCTTCTGGCACGCCGAGTTTAAAGCACTTGTATTAGCCGTTAGGGCTTCGATCTACGTAATCCAGCATTTCTACAAATATGTGAATATTTGGGAATTTCGTTTCAAGTACAGTAATACATTTCTTTTTAGTATAATCTTTTTTATATTTACCAATGTAATACAATTTTTTCTTTGAGGTTTATAAACTATGCCATCTTTGACATAAGACACATGTCGAAGAAGACATAGTTATAGAATTTATGCCATTTGGATGTGTGAGTAATGGTTCTGCTGTTTTATTTTTAGTAACTGATTTGTTTTGTTCTGTTGTATGTTTCTGTTTTTGTTTCTCAACAGCTGTATTATTTATATGAGCCTTTTTTGAAGATTTTTCGAGACCGATATTTAGCGGTTCTGTCTGCCGAGGCTCAATATCCTTGATCGCCTTCGCTTACATTATTTTAATTTTTGAGGTAGTAGTGGCGCCCTCTTGCGAAGTTACTGAAGACTGTATCGTTGTATCCTGTATTATCAGTAACTGATTAAAGGATTTTATTTGTTCTTGAACGAAATTAACGTTGTTTTGAAGATATTTTATGATTAAGTCCTTAGTTTTTAATAAATATTTCAAATTATATAAGTTATATAAGATTATATATTTTATACAACTTTGCCAATTTATCTATATTCTGCTAAAGAGATACGGAGTCACTCAACAAGTTGATATGTGTAATGAATAAAACTATTACTTGATACCAAAACAAAATGGACCATGAAGTGAGAATTATTTCTTTTTGGTGCTGCGTAACGCACATCTTTTGGAGTAGTACGTTTTGGTAGTATTTTTTCGTATTTCGCATAAAATAGTTTTTTGATGTTTTTATTGTAAGTGGAAGTCCAGATGTTGACAGTACATGTTTTCAACTAATATCTTCTTTAGCTCGCTGCCCCTTAAAAAGCCTAATTGTTTATTAATAATATTTATGATTAACATTATCTCCTACATTCATTTTTACTTAATAATCAATAATTAACAAGGGACAAGCAATTGAAATATTATCCCGATTTATATTATTTCTCTATAATGTTCCCACATGATTTAAACCATGATAATTGGAAAAAAGATACTTTCCTATGATCAATCTATTTGTGACATATTTTCCTGTTACTAACAAATGGCAAAAATGGAAAATTGTCCTCGTTTTTTTTTCTCTTGCGAGAAGCGAAGGATGGTAAAAATACCCTTGTTTTCTTTACAAATATTAATTATTTACTTAATTACGTTAAAATAACACTAGAAAAATAATTATCAAAAAATATTTTGTGCAGGAGTATGAGTAACTTTAACTTTTAGAGGTGGGTTAAAATATATATACCATGCATAAAAAGCTTTAACAAAAAAAGTGGGACAGTTTTTAATCCATCTAGCCGTAAAGAGTTAAAGGAGATGTTTAGAAGGATTAAATAGGAGAAAATATTAAATAATAGATTATTTATTTTAAGTTTTGAAAATCTATTAGAGACGGATTGCTTAATAATAAATATGACATGGGGAGAGATATTTAGGAGGTTTCACATTTACAGTAAGCTAGACATCCAGAAATAGAGCTGCAGAAGCTCTGCCTCTAAGGTAAGATACATATTTGAGGTTAGGATGGTGAGTGAGGTGGTGAAGAAATCAGAGAAATTTTGTCTTTGATGGAATGATAGCGTTTGGGAATATAAAATAAAATTCCTATTTTTCACACTTCTGCTACATCAAGGTCTGTTATGTTCTCCCAAAATTTCTTTGTGTATTTACTGAGTTTGTTAATCTGTGCCAAAATTGTTTTCCCTTTGAATCGTTAATTTTACTGCATTGTTTTATCCAAACGACCGTCTTGAATTTAGCTATAAGTCTTTTAATATCTTTGATGTTTTATGAATGCAGCTTTTTGCAGTGTCAAGATGATTACTAATACTCAACTGTTTTTCTTCCTTGCTATATTCAACAGTAGTTTTAATAGATTCTACACTTTTATTATGTTTATATTTTATATAGTGTTGCAAATATTTGAGGATTTTATTGTTAAGGATAATGCACATATTTGAAGAATTTTTAACTTTTCGTGGTCTTTGTTTTACTCAAAATTTACAGTTTCAATAGTTTTAATGGTTGCTGTAAGACAAAAATCAAGCAGTATAAATCAATAAATTGCACTTGTGTAAATCTTTAAACACCGATCGTATTCTTCTGAAGACCAAAAATTGTTTGAACTGGTCGTAGCTGTCAAAATTACTGTTAACCACAATATTATCTAAGCAGTTTTGTTCTCTAGTTGAATTAGTAATTGTAGTAATATAGCCGCAAGAGTTAATTATATCAATTCTAAATTATCAATATCATCAGTACTAAACCTTATATTGAAATCACCTGTGATTATAAATATTGTTATTTTAATAGTGTACTAGCTTTTAAGATAACGTGTAAAAATACTGTCAAGTCTGTATTTGGAACTTTGCACACACACACACACACACACACACACAAAACACTTAGTTGCATATCTGGTATTTCAACTTTTCTTAGTTCATATCGGTTTTTGATAAGATCGCCACACGCTCGATTTATTTGAATGGTTTGAATTAATTTTATTTAAAATATCTCCAGCTTTAATTTTATATTTAAAATGTGTTTCTTTTTTAAATCTAGGTGTGGAAATCAAAATTTGCTTGACGTATTATTGGATATTAATGTAATCGTAGTCTTTATTTTATTATTTTTTCCAAAAGAGATTTTTAATTAATCATTTAAAATTATTAGAAATCTATAAAGAAGTTGCCAAGAATTAGATGACAGCTTTAATAATGGCAGGTTCAGTGTCAAAACTCTTGTTAACAATAAACAAGCAAAAATTTACAAACAAATTTACTAAATACTGGAGGACAGCCTCATCTGTTATTTGTTGAAACTCTATATTACTTAATAAAATACTGACACAGTATATGATTTCAAAAACGTTTTTATTATTCTACAACACTGTTTCACCGCACACTGGCTTCGTTAGGTAAATGAAAACAAAAATAACTAAGTTTAATTATTGTTTCCTGATAACAACAGTCACGGACCGGTTTTGATCTTTTTTGGATCTCATCAGCGTAGCGCAGTTGAGAAGTTAATACTAAAAATCACAATACAGAAAAATTGCCAGTGCAAATGCAATAGGACAACACTAATAACATTTACACCACAAAATGAAACACCAAAACCAAATGAAAACAAAAATAACTAAGATTAATTATGGTTTCCTGACAACACCAGTCACGGACCGGTTTTGATCTTTTGATCTTTTTTGGATCTCATCAGCGTAGTGCAGTTGAGAAGTTAATACTAAAAAAACACAATACAGAAAAATTGTCAGTACAAATGCAATAGGACAACACTAATAACATTTACACCACAAAATGAAACACCAAAACCAAAACAAAATTAAACAGAAAAACCCTTGAGATCAAATAACAAAATTCCATAAACAAATGAACAAATAGCCCATCCAAAGTCGAACCGCCGAAAGCTGACTGTGACTCATCGCTCTATATTGAAGGAATCAGACACACGTTCGGTCTTTTATTTCATTATGTCCTGGTCATCCTAGGATGATGATAGAATAAGATAGATATGAATTGCTATACCGTTCTTAGTACGAAAATTCATGAGTCACAGTCAGCTCTCGATTGCTCAACTATATATAAACCTAATCCGCTCAGAAGAGATAATAACAAAACATAGGAATGAAAGAAAAACGACTAGATAAAACATTAATAATGGAAAACACAAAATTAAACAGAACACAATGGAAAATAACCAATAGAAGATACAAATGACTCAAACCTAGAAACACAAGCAGTTAGAAAAATGGTATATTACCATGTATACCGTCTTGTACCGAATATAACGACCGATAAATTTTAGCAACAACAATTGTTCACAAGTAAAATGTGAAAAATAAGGACTCGAAACATCTAAGAACTAATCAAGAACTACATCACTGGACGAGAAACGCATGCATAAACCTTTTTTTTATAGAGAATCAGTACGAAACCTTAAATGAACTAACAATTGTTCATCAAAACATTCAATCGATAGGAAATGTTATAAATGAACCCAACAACGAGATAGAACAACACAAGTTGTTGACGTACCGAAGAGCACTCAGTGACTACTTAGCCCAAACAGTAACTATTCAATTGACCCAGATTTCACCAATAACACAATTCAAACGTTTCTACCCAAATATGTCACTCAAGTAAGTAATTAACTTTGTAAATTAATTACAAACAATAACGTATGAAAGTGTCTACTTTAATGAACCAATTTCAGTAAACTTGCAATGGGACTCCTTCAACCTAATCTATAATAAAGCAATTAATAAGAATTTTCCCCCCAGGTCGATAGCCATTTAGCAGAAATTTTCTTTTTTTTTCAATTGTTTCCTTATAATGTTGCTTTACCTAATATGTAAAATTGTAAAAGATGCTTGTATATATAAGAATTTTCCGGAAAATATTAGCAGAAAATTAACAAACAATTAAAAAAATATTTCATTACGTGAAATGAACTTGATATTTTATTTGTAATTTCAGTAAGAAAAATTACAATTATCTATTAATGGAGAAAATATCTAATATGTACAATTAGAGAATAAATATATCAAATAATGCTGACTAATGTACTTGGAATATAATTAATGAAATTAAAAAAAAACTTTGTGATAAAACAAAGAAGAAAAACAAAGTATGCAATTATTACTGATGAAGGTTAAAATTAAATTACACTTGGTTTGTTGGCCTGTTGCTTTGGATCTTTAAAAAGTCTTCCCTTTTAACATTACAACTGTGATTATAGACTCTATTTGTCGGGAAAGTTTCTTCAGAATTCTTTCTGTTGTTGCCTTGTTTATTTATATATTAGGTGAAGTTCTTTATAGCAAGTTCACAATTTTTGTCTATTTATTTGACTATTTTTGCTTTTTAAGGCATTATCAAGAAGGAAGTGACAAGTTAATATATAATCAGGTAATAAAAGATTTTAAGATGGGGGAACCCCAAATCTCCCCGTTGTCGTTGACGAGGTGTTTCCTCGCTGTCACTGCCTTGTTTATTTCTACGCCCTCCCTGAGATTCAAATCGAGTCCGTTATTACCTGAATATATAAATCTGAATCTGAAAATCGGAATTCAAGAATTTCTTATTCAAAAAGCCAAGTTTACATATAAATACATTTTAATATCACTCTCCTCGTTTAAATTAGTTTGACGTTGTTTACATGTTGATATTTCTTACTTTAAAAATCTATCATCATAATTGGTTCGTACCATCTCTTAAATAAATCTAAATGTAAAAATCTAACACAATTTAAATCCTCCTAATTCCTCATTTACACATAATAAATTTAGGATCGCGTTTGGAAATTTCCTACAATTACGACCAGAGCTCTAACGTGAACTTTCACTGGTGCACACACGTATGTAAATGGTAATACCGTGTCCATGGGTTTAATCAATTTGGTCGTGCAAAAAAATAGGTGTTAGTTTCGTCACAGAGGACGATAATTCGAGCAAAAATTGAGAAACATATCCGCCGGTGTAGCCTTATTTCGTACCGGCTCGGAATTCGCCGTCTTTATCTGAACATTAGATCGATACCAAAACCAAACAGACCATTCTATCGTAGAAAAAGTTACATCGCGTCTCGCAACGACGCGCTCGGACAATTGCGATGTATAAATTTGATTACATTCATTTATTAATTGTATGGAAAAAATTGCTAGATAAACGTTATTTACACGGAGAGATAAGCTGTTTATATTTAAAAATGAAGCAGTAAATTAATGAAGTGCTCGTCCAATTGTAACAGACAATTTAATATGTATCTGAAAAAAATGTTATACCAAAACTATCCTGATTTACCAGCCATAACGCAAAGTACCGTAAGCAAGATTGAAAGACAGTTTCGGGAAAATGGGCCTTTAAGAAAAACAAATAATCATCGTCATAATGATGTCAAAACTGATGTACTTCTCTCTGTCAAAAAAAATCATCATGTCTCCTCTAGGCAGATGGATAGGGAAACTCAAAATTAGCCAGTCTTCAGTGTCAAGAATCCTTAGAGCGCAAAAATTGTATCTTTAGAAAATGACAATCCTCCAGGACCTCACCGAAGATGATCCGGATAGAAGATTCCAGTTTTGCGTAAAATATAGATCTACTAGATAGAAATATTCTAAACATAGAACACATCTTGTTTTATGTTAAATGGTGAGGTATATCGTCAAAATTGCTACTCACACTGGATGAGGAAAGGTCATACTCAATATCCAGAAAAAGTTAATGTTTGGGCAGGGATTGTTGGTGATCGAGTTATAGGACCAATTTTCTTCCCAAACAATCACAATGGAGCGGGGTATTTACAATACTTGAAGCGAGAGCTAATTCCAAGTTTGGCTATTTTGTTTCCTTGCCCTGTAGAAGCTGACGTCACGTATAGAAATATTTGGTTTCAACAGGACGGTGCGCCTCCCCATTTTGCAAGGCATATCCGTGAGTACCTGGATAATGTAATTCCACAAAGATGGATCGATAGAAGAGTACCAGTTGAATTTTCACCCAGATCTCCGGATTTAGCACCTACAGACTTTTTCTTATAGGGGTGCTTAAAAAAGCAAAGTTTTTAAGAACAACCCGGCAGATATTGAGGAGTTGAAAGAACGAATAAGAATAAGTGTAGGATAATTTCCCCCGAAGTAATTAAAAATATTCTAAACGAGTTTCAGTTCTGTTTAGGGTGGGCAACATTTTGACTATTTATTGAAGAAAGACTATTAAGTTGAATTAATTTTTCAAATTTGATAATCTTTCTTAAATATCTTGTAAATGACAGTAAATTAAAATTTAAAATTTGGCAAACGTGTGTAACTTGATACACTCTTTGAGAATAGTGATTAAAAATATAAGGGTTGCCAATAAAAAAAATAGTCGATGACTACATCTAATATTTAGGACACGCTGTTTAAAATTTTATTACATCAAAACGAGCGCAATTTAAAATACTCGACCTATCCGAGCATATTTTCAAAAAATAAACTTTCTATGATTTACTGAATGTATTCCAAGTTAGAGACTCGCCTTGTATGTTATTAGAAGAACTTACGTATGACAGGCACAGGCATAGAGACAGAAAGTACTCAAAAAAATAAATATTGTTTATAAATTGTCACAATCAGAACCTATTTTATAGGTATACCACAGGGTTATATATTTGGCTTGAGAATTACTTGCCCAAAATAAAGAGATATTTCTTTTAAGCCATTAAAATCATCTTATCTAGCAGTTGGTAAATTACAAATAATCAAAAGTAATACAATACAATAAAAATGGTGATGTGGCCATCAAAATACTTTCCCTATATATTTAATGAAAACTATGAGGTTTATTCTTAATAATTTGCTCATTTTTAAATTCTTTATAATTACTTATAATATAAATGTCACTTAACTCCTATAGTTTATAAGCAATAGGAAAAAATGTGAAAATTATTAGTTTTTAATTTTTACTCGCAAGTTAAAAACTTGAAAAACTATGAAAAACACATTTTAACAAAACTTGTTCAGTTTCTCATTATCTTTAAATTTTGTTTGAAAAGTTATTTGATATTTTTCAAATTTAGAAAAATATCGAGAAAACAAAAATACACCTCGAGTAAACATCCAATTCCACCAATAGCTTTTATAATAAAAAAAAGATGTAAAATCTATCAACAATTAGTAATTAAAGTTATCATGTATGTGTTGGGTGGGTTGGTGATCTCTATCCCACCCTCCAATTAGTAAAACATAAGCGAGGGTTTTAATTTGAAGTTGTAAAACGTAAATAAACATAACATTATTGGAAAATTTAATAGATTTATTTAAACAAATTTTTCAAATAATTTTTGATAATGTTTTACTGATTGGATTGTGGAATAGAGGCCACCCACCCACCCTACATATACATATAAACTTTAATTCCTTATCTTCTCGCTGTCTCCAATGAAACTAATTACAAAACTTTTTTAATAAAAAAGAAATTAAAAAAGTAAAATTTTTCAGTGAGTAAATTAGTAAAAATTTGATGCATGGGATGGGTGGACAGACTCTAAATTTAAATTAGATAAGATTAGCTACAGAAAATTATTTATATTTAAACTTAAATTTTAATTTTGTTTTATTTTTTTATTACATAAATAGTTTGATTGTTTTAGCAGGAAAATCATCAACGATTAGCAATTAAAGTTATCATGTATATGTAGGGTGGGTGGGTGGTCTCTATCCCACCCTCAAATCAGTAAAACATAATCCAGGGTTTTAGTTATAAGTTGTAAAATGTAAAACAAAATAATTACATTTTTGATGTATTCATACAAATATTTCAAATAATTTTTGATGATGTTTTACTAACTGGTGGGTGGGATAGAGGCCACCCACCCACCCTACATATACATATTTACTTTAATTACTGAACGCCTCGTGGTTTGCAATAACTTTAATTACAAAATTTAAATAAAAGAAAATTGACAAGGGTAAAATTTTTGAGTGTGTAAATTAATAAAAATTTTATGCATAATACGTGAAAAAGCTTTAAATCAAGGTTATATAAGATGCAAATAAACACAAAATAATTGCAATTTTTAAAGATTTATTTATTTATATAAATTTTTCAAATAATTTTTACGATGTTTTACTGATTGTAGGGTGGGATAGAGGCCACCCACCCACCCTACATATACATATAAATTTCAAACACTGATTGTTTCGCGGTTTGAAGTAAAATTATTCACAAAACTTTTTGAATAAAATAGAAATTCAAAAGGTAAAATTTTTGAGCGAGGAAAATTTTGTATGCACTGTGGGTGGGCTTTGAATCTAAATTAGATAAGATTAGCTATAGAAAGTAATTTATATTTAAACTTAAATTTGGATTACGCTTTATTTTTTTATTACATACAAGGTTTTATTAGTTTTTGCAGCAAAATCATCAACTATTAATATTTTAAGTTATAATGTATATGTAGGGTGGGTGGGTGGCCTCTATCCAACCCTCCAATCAGTAAAACATAAGCGAGGGTTTTAATTAAAGGTTGTAAAATGCAAAGAAACATAGAAAATGCTGATGTGGTAATTTCCTTACATTTTTTCTTGAAAACTACGTTTACGAAAAAAGGCTATTCTTAACAATTTGCTCAATTTTTTATTCTTTACAATTAATTGTTATATAAATTTTATGTAACTAATATAATTTATTAGTAATAGACAAAAAATATCAAAATTGT
Organism: Ontholestes murinus; assembly: GCA_963969525.1. Lineage (NCBI taxonomy): Eukaryota > Metazoa > Arthropoda > Insecta > Coleoptera > Staphylinidae > Ontholestes > Ontholestes murinus. The sequence goes on along the minus strand of OZ018395.1, from coordinate 16,896,575 downwards.
TTTTATAAAACTCATTCCCTTTAACTTTGATTTGAAAGGTTATGTAATATATATCACATTTAGAAAAATATCGAGAATATAAAAAAAAACGCCTCGAGTAAAGATTCCCTACATATTCTATATAGAGAAAGTAGCAATATAATATTTGTACTTTAACCAATATAACTATTTTAGTTCTTTAAAACAAAAATAAGGATTATGTATAATGTATGTTAATGACTTTTAAAAAAACTATAGAGGTAACTTTTATTTTATGTGTAGAGTTAATGGGTGGCCACTGTTTTTCCAGTTTTAAGTATAGGAGTCGGATTCTTTATAGAAATACATTAAGAGGAAGAAGTGCTAAATCTAGTTTAACTTTGCTTGTAAGGAAATTGGTATTCAATAAAACACGTAAACATGAATACTGTATTCATCTGCTTGATGGCGAAACATGTTGCAGTATTAAATAATAAATGTGAAACCCTCTTAACTGCGTTGTTTAATTTCAATATGTTATGGCGTTTCATTATGTATCCACCTCGTCTATTGCTATGAATAGACCATAAACTTTTCATTAACTACATAAGGAAGGAAATGGAATCATTCAAGTAGATTTCTAAAAATTTGTTTTTATGGACTGCACATATTAAAAACTAAAATGTTATCTTTGACTAATAATAATTGCAAACTGCAGAAAAAAAAAACTACGAAAGTTTTTTTTTTCAAGTGTATAGGAGTTACAAATTGCGTTCATTCAAATTTATTCTCCTGATCATAATAATGCACTATAGAAATTACATTTCCATCCAATGTTCAAGTTCATTTTAAATGACACTTTTAAAGTACAAATGATGCTTAAATTTTAAGTAATGATAAATTTTACTCAACCTTCAATGAGCTAAGTATAAGCATTTATTGAAGAAAGTATCCTCTAAATCCTATTGACAACTAGTTAATACTTGTATCAACTATAATTATTGATTAAATTTTATAGATTTTGATTTATATTTATGGAAATGAAACAAAAATAAATGTAAATCTAAAGCTTGTTATGAAGTTTACATCAAATAATTTATTTTAGTTTTGTATTCATGCTTACATACATATATAAATATTTACCTTCTTCGGAAGTGTAATTATCTAACCCGTAATTGGACGATTCATCACCGTGCTCGAACGAACTCCTGGTGGCATGGTATCCGCCGTGATCGTAGGTGGTCTGATAATAGGGCCTGGTTTCCGTGTAATAAAACCCCCTGTCCTTATCACTAGGAGTCACCCTGGTGGGCAAGACTTTCGAGAACGTCTGCTCGAGCAGGTGATGCGAGTTCGGCCCTTTGGTGAAGGTCCTCACCATCTCCTCGTGGAGCAGGTTCACCTCACCCTCGGGCCCCACCGTGACCGACCATGCACTAACCACAAGGCACACCAAAAGGACGGTACCTTTTACCGAAGACGAGCTCATCGTGCAGACTAACGCAAACAATTAATCGTAACGCGGTTTTTATATCTTATAATATAACACTTTCACGCCTACTATTTATTTATTCAGGAAATTAATCAATCGGAATATTATACACGATATAAACGCATCTTAATCCGATGGACTAAATAAGTATTGAAATTTCACTTTTGCGCGACACGCGCCACGGTTCGGCGTTTACTAGTCTGACGGTTGCTGGTGTGATTTCTTTTATTCTTTGGTGTGCATAGACGACGGTGCACCTTATTACCGTGCCTTTCGGTTAATTAATGGCCAGCTAATTGGTCCTCCTGTCGAGTTAAGTTGTTAGGAAATTGGTGGTGAAACTGTCTCAGCGTGGTGGGATTGCTGAGTGCGAATGGCATTCGTCATTTAGACGCGATTGTTACGTGCATTACATTATTGTGTTTGTGGGTCGATTAGCGGAAGGACGTTACCCACTAACTAATTAAATTAAAATAATAGCAATAAAAATTAATCATTAGGATTTTAATCGATAATTAATAAATGATTAAGTTAAAGGAGCTTTCATAACGTTTATTTAATGTGATAATTACATTATACAAATTAATTCACATATTAGATTATAAATCTACTTATTTCTTGCCTTTTTATAATTAAATTAAAATTTTACTCTCGTTTTTTATATCATCCTTTATCGAAATTAATATATTTTCTTCATTAGTTGGCTACTTTCACGTTATGTTACTCTTATCCGTAGGAAATTTTGCGGATGCTGTTACCTTTTTTTGCTCTCTTAAATCTCTGATTATTGACAAGCTACTAAATTGGCTTTATTATTTCTAGTTTAATTTTTTGACTACTTAGACAATAGATGGCGCCTTTATGACCATAACTTGCGTGAAGGTTTAATACTGTATAGTAAAATATATTCCTCTGTTACTCCTTGAGCCACCGTAATCCGCTCGGTGTCACTGCTTCTTTCGAGGAGAGTGACACTAAGGACGACCGGATCCCCCCACTCTTTGCGATCAATTCGCTTGAGACCAGACTAGAGAAGACCTTTTGGTCCTGGACTAGTCACAGAACAGTGATCGCGGAGGATAGGTTTTAGTCGGTAAGAGTCCGACACTACCTTACTATAAGGGTGTCCATGCAGGATTTCCTCTCCTCTTGCAAAAAAAAATGTTCCCCTGTCTCCAACTGCGCTACGCTGACTCGGTGTTTTTAAGTACAGCAATATATGTAGACTTTTTTAAAAATCATTGCATATGCTTCAAATAATTAGAAATAAGAAGAAAATTCTCTAGTTTATTTTTTTGGAACATAAGAAAAGTAAGTATGAGAATAATTAAAAAATTATCGGAAAAATATAGATTGCAGCAATAGTATCAATGCTTTAGCGTTTTCTTTTTGCAACATCCAATTAAACTATATTGTTTGAGTTACTAAAAGAAATGGTAAGCCTTTATTGTCATTTCCTTTTGTATTTTTAAACTTCCCAAAAATAGGAATATTTTAGAAGAGAAATTTTTTGAAATTGATGAAAATATAAAGGAAAAAAATGGTGAAATAATATCAAAAATAAGGAGAAAAATTCCAATTGAGTGCCTCAAAATTTAACGAATAAAGCACTAATAACCTTTCTTGAAAATTAATAAATTGTGAAGAACGGTTGTTAGTGCTTTATTAATCAAATTAATTTGATCTTCACGTAACTCAATCATCTAATAATAATAATAATAATAATAATAATACTTTATTAACGAACCCCATTTTACAGTAAAGATACAATACGAGAGAAAAAAAGAAAGAAATACTACATGTACACAGATGTAACTTAATATACATTGTAAAAGATAATTAATACTAGAACTGATAATAAAAGTAGATTACAAAACTAAGGATATAGTAGTACTTAAAGCATTAAATTAACACAAAAACGTTATTCTCTCGATACGACGACGAAAAGTGCTTAACGATGGACAAAATAAATCGTAGTTATTAATATCGTGAAATTCGTTACCTCTACGCATAAGTCTAGATTTATTTGCTTCAAAATTCTAGAATTTTTGAAGTTCAGTTACTAGAAACTTCAGACAAAATAAAGCAAACATATATGGGATTCGGAATAAATACAAAAATCTTGAGCAAAAGTTTCTAGAAAGGATTGAATTTATATATAACCACCGATTATCATATGGAAACTGTTAACAGCAACAATTATAACAATAATAATCTGACAACGAAATTGATGTTTTCTGCCAACAACAGCCATGGACCACTGAAACCAAGAATTTTGCTTCTATCCGGTATGGCATCTAGGTCTGTTTTATAAATGTTTCCTCTTAAATATTTCCCAGCTTTTTATCATTCTAGTCCTATAATTTCTTACTAATTGACCCTGCCAAGTAAAAATTCGACAAGCTTATCATTCCCAATCCTTTTTGAGCAAGACTTCCAAAAAGACTCTAATCTCGCCATTGCTAATATTATAACTAATATTACTTAGTTATAATATAACTAATATTCTCAGTGCATATTTATTCCCGATTCTACACACTTTAATCCTACCATATATGTACGATACTTGCATATGTCGAAACCCTTCCTATAGGCTACAAATCATTACAAAACTGGTTCTCCAAATGGCGTATAGAGCTAAACCCTAATAAATCCCAACTTTTCATTTATTACTTTATCATGCTTGCTTTTAAATTATATTCATTCAAACCGAAACCACACAAGGGAATTGCGAAAAGTTGTCCGCAAAAGAGGATGACAAAAAACGCCCGGTGTTTTTACACAGTGCTCGAAAGTTTCGCATTCGATATCGGAATTACATTCATGTCCGCATGATTATATACTCATGTAGCGGTAGTGATATTAGCGACATGAACTACTTATCTGTTTTGACCAGAAAATCTTCGGAAGATTCGACCTTGAGGCGAGATGAGCGGTCCTTAATTAGGACCAGAGTTTCCTCAACGATAATAGATTCCGGAGACAGCCACTTTGAGTGTTGCTGGAGTCTGTGAAGGTATTCCATTTGCCAACGTTTATAGAAATCATTCCTGATGCACTGAAGCAGTTGCCATCAAGCGAAGCGGTTATCAGGAAGGTGAAGAAAGTGAGCGGGCGTTGCATGAGAAAGTGACGAGGCGAAGAAACGGAGCGGCGGTAGTGAAGCTACCATTGGGAACCGCTCCATTGACTGGATTATACTCATCGACTTGCAGCTCAAGCACCGATTACAGTGTGCGTGATATTGCCCCCATCGAATATTCAGAATGGCTGGTGAATAAGGGCGTGGGTAGCCAAAGCATCGGAAAGAAAGTTACATGGGCATCATCGATAACAAGGTCGGTCAACAGGTATGCTTTGAACAGCAAAGCAGGGTGTCATTTTTCCTTTTTGATGGAATGGGCGAATCGGCGGATCGCCCAAGATCGGATCGCTTCGGTACGTTCGTCAACTAAGACGGATATCTGCAATTGTAAGAGTACAGAGTGAAGGGCGGCTCGAAGTTCGTGATTAGTCAAGATTGGCATTGGAGGCAAAACGACGACAATAGGCGAAAACGTATTGCAGGCGAGAGAAGGTGGAAAATCGGCCTTCATGACCGATGGGATGCTTTAATTTTGCGAGAAGATGGCGTTCTTTAACATGTCGACGAGAGATTTAAAATAAAGAAGAGCGGTGTAAGGTGCATAGTGATGATGTGGTATTCGTAAATACATGACGGCTGTGAAGGCAAGTTCTGAAATATCACAGAAGCCATGAAGACTGATGTTGCCAGAAGATTTGCAGGCGGGAAGATGGTCTCTTTTATAGATAGCTTCTGGCGATTGAAAGCGACACCTAACTCGAGAACGACCTCTTCCGGCGGTAACTCATCCAAGTCTAGCTTTAACTAAAATAGTAGCTGGATAAAAATTTTGGCAAAGAAGACCACTGGATTTCGAAGATATCTCTTATGTAAGTCGGGAAAGTATTGTGATCGTGCCTTTTTTTTAGAAATTTGGAATTTCTTTAAATTTCTCCAAATATTCCAATTTTTGGCACGACTTAACTCCTAATATAATGTATGCTCTTGATTATCTATGAGTATATCCCTAAACCCTCTGATTTTTCTTGTATCTTGGTATCGTCAACTTCGTTGTACATATACAATTGTTCAATTTTTAAAAATAACATTTAAATACCACTTATTTTATTTTACTTTGACCAGTTTTGATTTGATACTAATTACCGTACAATAGAATCTAGTCAGGGTAAAATGAAATATAAAATTGTATAAAAAGGTTAATTATTATATAAATTTTCCACTTCGCATTCGCCATCTTTTTGTAGTTTCGAACTGGTTTTGATTATCGTAGTATGTTCATTTAAAGGAGTTTGTACTACATGTGGGGTACAATAAAGGTGGTCGCTGTAGTTGCGGATTCCAACATCTCTTATATTTAAATTAAAATTCTTCTTCTCTTTCGTAAAAGTTTTAACAGTAACGATTATTTTGGTGCCAAATCTATTCGGTGTTTGACATGTGTTGGAGATGGGATGAATTATGGTCGTGTTTGGTCGCTAATTTGTATTCCTTTCTGCATGTACTGATATGCGGTCCTTTGGTGGAGGTAAAAGGTCATACATTTTTAATCCTAATTTATAAGTTGTTCTGGTATTAAACTATTTGAGGAAGTTATCGATTCTGTCCGTAGTTCTTTTGATGTAAGGAAAGGTTATATTGGCTATGGGTCTTTCTCCAGCTGGATAGGTTTTGCGTACGTTGTTGATTCTGTTAGTGATATTTGTGATCATTACCAGTCTGAAATTGTTCTAGATGAGAACTCTCTGAAGTGTGTCAAATTGCTGTTTCTGGTTTTGAACTTTTGTTAGTCTGACTGATCTGGTTATTAAGGTTTGGCTACCGACTATATTTTAGCTAGGTAGTAGTGTAATTCAGCATTTAACGATTCGTTTAAGTCTTTTCCTGCAGATGGTGTGGCTAAGGCTCCTGTCTGTTTTTTTTTATTAGTAAGATGTCCAAGAAGGGTAGTTTTTTTATGTTAAACTTGATCCGTTGATGAAAGTTGTTCAGGTGACCTTTCGCAAGCATATGACCATATGACGAATGTGTCGTCCACATATCTGAGCCATAACTTCGGTTTAAACATGCGGATTTGTACCGCTCTTGTCTTAAAGCCGTTCATGATGAGGTTACCAATAATAAGGGATAGTGGTGAGCCCCTATGGGCTCCATCGATTTGTTTATATTTCTGACCTTTGAAAGTGAAATATGAGGCTAGTAGTAGAATAATGACTTTACGTCTAAGCACTAACATTAAATCGTGTGATTAGGGTTTTATATCTTTAATAAAATCTATGCAGTGGCATGAGTTTTTGATACACAAATCCATTTTTTCTGCTAATGGTTGCCATTAATTTGCAATGTATTTCGTCAAAAAGTATGTTGACAATCCTCAAGAGGTAACTATGTTCTTAGTGGATTCCCATCTTTGTGAGTTTTCAGCAACCAAAGCATAAAGAATTTTGTATTTTCAAGAAATATTGGCATTAGGAGAATATAAAATTTGTGAACAAGGAATACAATAAAGGATTTCGTTGCGAATTTGTCACCAATGGCTAGTTATGGGAATGATCTGTGTAAATTCCTACAACAATTCTTTGAATGGGTTGAGGAGTATCTAGTTTGGTAAAGATTGGGAGTGCGGATATTTCAGTTACTTGGTTAGTGGATAGTGTGGAGGGTTAACATTAATAGAAAGGATTGGGCCGTAGTCTAATAAGGGCTGGCAAACTGATGAATATATTACTAACAGCGGTATTTGTTATATGTTAGTGCCCTAAAATGTTGTGTTCTACTTTTGGTTTTAATGGATTGGGCATAAGTTTTAAAGGGAGGCATTATGTCATATAAAATCCTAAAATTTACAAATGTGGAATGTGTGGTTTTGGTTTGATAGAATTTAATTCTAGATAATGATGGAGTAATTTTGTGCACAGGAAGAAAAAGTTTGCATTTGTTAGGGTTTAGTTCTATACGCAATTCGGAGAAGCAGGTTTGTAATGATTGGAGGGATGTTTGTATTGAGTAAAACGCAGAGAGATGACGTTTTATTATATGCATTGAAAGCAGTGTTATCTGCAAAGAGAAATGAATATGTGTTTGAATAAATTGTGTAGGAACGGAACTAAAAATAGATTGTATATTAATGGAGCGAGTGGAATGCCTTTAAATCAGATTCAAACCAGCTTTGAATGAAGAACCTAAAAAGTTTAGGAAACAATATCCTTCATTTTCTAATTTCGCTCTCCGCTACCATACAGCTTTAACAATTATCTCATAACTAAATCTTTATATGCACGTATTAGGGTCGTAGCAAACAATATATTATCGTCGTGTTTGTAAACAGTTGTTCTTTCTAGCCGGGTTTGCAAACCTTCAACCAATTATAAAACACATGCAACGTCATGAACCACTTCTTATCTTAACACGTTACACGTGAGATAACTTTTTGGAAATAAGCTTTAACTACATCTAATGGGCATAATATGTTAAAGAATTTACTACACTTAATTTAATGATATATGATTTAAATTTTCGGCTTCCCATACAAGAAATCAACATTATCACTAAATCAGTTTTTGACAACACCTGAATATCTTAATCAAGAAGCATGTCTATAATTTCCACGCAACAGAGGAAAACCCACTGATAATTGAAGAGAAAAAATCAACGATTCTCCACAATATAGATAAAATAAACATGCTTGCAAAGAAATAAATAATCTGTAAGTAGATGTTACCAGAATTATACAAAGTTGCGAAGGAATTGTCTATATCAAAAGCCTGTAATAAAAATATTGAGGATGCTACAAAAATTTTAATCAAAACGTATCACAAGAACGAAACAATTTAATGAGATCAGTCTCCTCAAACATTTACATCATGCAGAAAATATTTTTTTGAAAATGAAACAAAGACACTGATAATTAGACACAACTGATCAATCTACTACAAGTACGAGCTATTTATAGTTTTCTGCAATACTGCAAACTCATATCATAAATATCATAATATGAATAGAATAGGAATCCGAATAGATTTTTATAATACGAGGAGACCTCAAAAGTAATCAGAATTTGTTCGTAGAAAACAGTTTTTTTTATATAACCTTTGCCTCCTTTAATGTACACTCTATACTCTCTATTAGTATTCATACACTTGTTCAAAATATCATTCCAGTTCTGTAAATATATTTAGGTCTCCAACATTATATGGAAGACTTATATAGAATACCTAAGTTAAAATGAGGTTCAAACCTTGATAATGGTCTGAGAAAACCAAAACACGTGCCAGGCAACTGAAAATAAAAACATTATGGAACAAAACAAGTGGTACTCTTCACCTAATGTCTTCAACATTGGCAAACCTCTTCTTTTTCTAGTCTCTTTCATCCTTAGTAAGAGGAAGAAGTTCAAAGGTAATAAAATTGGCAATGTTTTCTTAAAAAAAAACTGAAGGCAAAATAATTAGGCCAATCAATATACCCAACTCTCTGGATAAACTATATATATGTTAGATATTTATCTCAGGAAGCAGTTACTTGTGTTTCACAAGGATCCTACTGAGCTTTGCCACCGTCGTTCAGGTTTACAAACTTTCACATTTATAAAATTCAAAAAGTAATGATTTTCTAAAATGTTTCGTTTTAGAACAATTAAGAGGCAATCCTCTGTTGTATACTTCATCTAAGCATTAATACTTTAACCGAATAAGAACAATAGCTGTATATTAATTAGGCAATATTAAACTACGTATGTTAAGACATAAACATTGGCTTCATTACCTCAATAGTTGCTAGTTTATTTTTTATTTTCAGAAGATGTTACATTGTTTCTTCTTCAAGCATTTGCTTTAAAGTTGTTCGTGCGCCAATAACTTGTGTAAGACTTAGCTAATCTTGAGAGAACCATTTAAACGACTGCAGTTTACTTTTGGTTTCTTATGCATTAGCCCTAAATTCGATATCATAGATGTACTTTGAATCAGCACTGCAATTGTATTTCTTCAGCACGTTTAATACTTCATATAAGCCTAACACTATAATTACCGTACATTATTTTTATAATTGTTAATAACAGAGGTCACTTTTTCTATTAATAATTGCTTCGCAATTTTAAAAATTGTATTGGTGAGAACGAGCCCATAACCGCAATGGTTGCCGAAAAAAACCATACCTGTGTAATTCAATTGGAACAAAACATCTAATCTAATTACATGGGAAGTGACTGGCCATTTTGAAAGTGTAATTAAGTCAGGAAGGATGTGGACACTTCTCGAGCTAAGCGTTAAACGTTTATTTTATTTCAATGAATTTGCATGCTTCGTTATAACACTTGTATAATTATAAATGGCATGTTTTATGCACCGTTAAACTTCGCAATATCTTTGTAGATATTCATACAATATACATATATAGTATTTTCATATTGTCCTGATGATGTATATATTTATTTTTAAATTAAATACATACAATTTGGAAAACTAGTGCTAGTATACAATTTATTGTATTTTAAAATTAAACTTAATATCGTTTAAACTAATAATAAAATCAAGTAACTCAAAACAATACAATATTAGCCAAATCAACAAACATCCCTCAATACCATTAACCCGGGCAAGAATCAATCCAGGATCTCGAGGTAAAGAACGAAGTATAGAACCGTCAATATATTATATATAATATTATATATTATGTATTGAATTTATGACTTTCTTTTGAATAAACTGTTTATTTACTTAAAAATAATATCATTTGGTAATTTTAAATTAGAACAATTACGTTTCATCAAGAATGCAGTGCACAAAGTATCTACTGTTTAAAGTGTTAATTGTGTTTTAAAATAATGTCAGTTTAGTACAACCAGAAATTAAAGAAAGTCGATATAATTTTTAAAAATGATGAAATTAAAGAAAGTCGTTATAATTTTTAAAAATGATGATTTTTTCCCTACTAGAAATTATGATGAATATTATTTTAATAAAAATAATATTTATTTGCACTTAAAATTTTCGATAGGGTTTTTTATATTGATTGTTAAACAATATAAAGTTTCAATTAGTCGAGTTACAATTAGTTTTGAATTTCGACACACCCAAGCTATTTAATTTACTGCGTAAATATTAAACAATGAAAGGCAAGGCATAATCCGCCTCGGTAAATATTAAACCGATTACCTTTATTGGAAAGGTTGATTTTTTTGCTCATCACTATTTGCAGGCATTCAAAGTGCAAGGTTATGATAGAAAATGAGTAAAATATTACATTTAAAATAATATATTCTAAACATCGGCTGCTTCCGCATTGTATATATTTGAAGGTTTCGATAAAAAGACATTATTATATCATATTGAACCATTAAATTATATACTGTAGATAAGCCTAAAATGTCTTGATAGTATCTAACCATCAAAGTTGTTCTATCTGTCAATGGAACTTTTAAAATTAGAATTTATTAGAACTGCAATGATTTTCTCTTGTGTTTGTGTTGGACATCCATGGATTTTTTTTTAATAGATGCAGACATTTTTAAAATCTAATATATGAATGGGTACAAATTAGTCAAGTACTAAAGGGATTTTCAACAAGAAAATTGTTTTTGAAAACAAAATAAAATAAAGAATTTAGAAGAAAATTATTCAAATTTTTATTCAATTAGAAAAAGTAAGGTTTGGCAATTATAAATGATAATATATATTCGACAAACATCTACCACAATCAGTCATAAAGATGTTGATTCTTTCATCAAAATTTTAGCACTTTTTAGCAAAATGGCTGGTTTATTTCGTTATGCACGTCACAGATTTTGAGTTTTAAAGCTGAAATCGAATCGATTGGCTCCGTAGACCCACTTTGATAATATAATCCAATGGTGTTAAATTACATAATTACATAAATTAATTTGTATTAGTACCTGGTGCCGCGTAAATTGTACTGTATATATAACTCTTATCAAAGTACATTTAAGTTTTTTTTTTTTTAATAAAGCAATTTATTTATTTATTAATATAGTTCGTGCCCAGTGTTAGGGTTTTGCGAAAACATCACTTCTGGGTTTCTTCTCGATTTTCTCTTTACCGTCAGTAATTGCGGGAATTACTGGTTTACTCCAGTGATCAGTGCCTCAACTTGAAATGGTGCTGGAGCTAGGGTAAGAAGCGCAATGTCCAAAACTATTTAATGGATCCACAGGGTGCTAATCTATTAGGTCGCGGTTGTTAATCATCCTTTGTTCTAACCCCATATCTACTTAGTAGCTTAATTAAGTCCTATTTGAGCTCCTTACTTGCTAATGATGCCATAAAAACCATCTCTTTCTAGACACGGTTACTGATGTTTTGTTTGTTCTTAGAAACCATCTTGATTCTTGCTACCCCGTCTGAGCTTATCCGTTGATATCTGGAAGAAAACCTGCTAAATAATTCTAGACCCGTCATAGGCGCAATTTAGCAGAAACAAAGCTTAAACTGTCTTTCTTTCATCTTTGTAGATACATTTTTTTAAATTCCAAAATTCTAAAAAAATTAGAATAGAAAATCTAACAAATAATGAAGAGAAATAGAAATTTCTAGAAAATTCTTAAGTCATAGATAAGAAATATCACAGGCAGAATAGATATTCCGAAAAAATATCTCAAAGGAGATAGTTAACTTATTTTAATGAATCAACTTCTTAGGATTACAAAGGCGTTGAGCCAAAACATCAATACTACTGTGTATTGTCGCTAATTAGGCAAATTGAACAAGGTCATCAAGAAAATCGGCCAGAATTGGAAAATCGTAAGGGTGTTCTGTTCCAGTATGACAACGCGCGTTGAGTGACCGGCCAGAAGTTGCTGGAGCTTGTAAGGAATTTTATGGACCATCCACCATACTCTCCAGACCTTGCGCCCTAAGGCTACTATTTATTTCAATCTTTGCAAAACTCATTAACTGGTAAACAATGGTTGCAAACAGCACTTGCTTTATTTTTTTTTGCTGAGAAAGGCCAGAAGTTCTTTGAGCATGGCATCATGATATTACTTGATATATGGCAAAAGGTCATTAAAAACTGGCCAATATTTAAATGAATAAAATAATTTCTCCCTATAAAAAAATCGTTTTGGATTATTATAGTAAAAAGCGAAATTATTTATTATAAAAGAGTTGAATGAATAATACAAGTTATAAGGTAAACTGTGGGAATAAAAAAAATAAGAGTGTTGGAAATGTGTAGCCATATTTGAGCAGTGGTCAATTACATAACAACTACAATAGAAGAACCTGATCCTAATAATCATACCATAATAGAGTAAATAATAACATACCGATGAAAAGTTAGGAAAGTGATATGATCATACATGGCAATGAGAGTGGTGATATTAAATAAAGAATGTATTAACACACGTGTATGTTGGTTACTGTCAACCCAACAATATGATCAAAAAAGACATACTATCAACCCAACAATATGATCAAAAAAGACAGTTATTCGCTACCCTAAATTAAAGATGCTTCAAATAAGTGATAAGTAACGGCCAAGAGGTAAACAGCATTTACTGCGTAAATAAGGTGACTGTCCCACATATGAAAAAGATAGAAAATGCAATTTCTGTCAATAAAATACAACATAGCAGTTCAAGTAAGTGGCGTACCAAAAAATACAACAATTCAAAATTATATCTAAATATCGTATCAACACACATTATTGCATAATAATCATATAATTTACATCCACAGGATAATAAAATTCTAGATAAACTCACCCAGAACAATAGAATCAACCACAACCAACCAAAAGTACAATACAATAATTCACCACCAACTGAAACTCGGGAAAGATAAGACTTACTAAAGCGCTGGTTAATGTAACAACAAACAAGGTCGGACCATAATACAATGTTATGCTATTTAGTATATGTCTTTCTAGTAAGTGGTGAAAACAATACTAAGAAGATAATCTTAAAGGCCTCAATCGTAATAAAAAATATTTTAAGAAATAATCATGTTGATGGTTGCTTCTCTTATATAGGCACCGAATAAAACAATTACTAGGTTTTATTTAGTGACTATAATTTAAGAAATACTTGATAAATTTAGAGGAGGTATTACAATATAATACATATATTATAATAAAGTATAATAAAAAGGAGTATATTACCAAGAACATGTTGCCTTAAGCGAAGATATTACTATTAAAATATAGATAAAATCGAGGAGAATCATAAGACTTAGTAAGATCTTCTTGTATTCTACAACTTCTTACTAAAAATATATTTAAAAATCCAGTTGATAAAAGAATGAAAAAGATTCCTATCCCCAAAATCAGATTGGTAAAGTGTAAAATAAAAATTTTATGCAAAATATATTTAATTTGCATAGTAAACAGAAGCCTGTAGCAACAAAGGAAAGCATCTATGCGTCAATGCAACATTGGAATCAATTAAAACGCATCGAAATTATTTTACTGAAAAAATAAATACACCATCATAATAATAAGTCGGTGCATACAAGTTACCAAATCGAGAAACATGACTAAGTTTTGAACTGTATTGTGTCCAAGAAGGGAATTTCGTATCTAAGCAAAACAAAACAAAAACATGATTGGCAGAATCAGTCGGTAAATTACGACAAATTAATAGAACCAACAATTGTTTTTATGTAATTACTAACTAAGTAAGGGACTGAGGCCAACATCTTTTTCTGAAATAACCGAGCTAATTTAACGCCATGGGTCGATAAGTATTACTTTATTTAATTTCGTAATTTAAATTCGGCTGCCAACCTGTTAAAAAGTGCGAGGGAAGATTACATAAATGATCTGCGATGGAAAATTGACGAATTCGATGTTAGTTAGCGATAAATTTAAGTAATATTGTTACGTAAAAGTAGACAACAATAATTGTCATCATCGAGGTCTCTTTGAAAAATTACAAGCTTAGAATAGGCCATACTGAATTATATAAAGTATCAAAACGATATGGCAGAAGAACTAGAATGATGAAAAAGCATTTAAAGAATTTATAGCTCCCATAAATGTAAAAGTCAGTATGTTGTAATTCGAAGAAAATAAGGGGCTGTATTAGTAGAGTATAATTTTATTATTTTCAGATAAATTGTCTAGCAGAAGATTTGATAATAGTAGGAGAAGATAAGAAAGATTATTCCCCGTAAACTCTGCATTAAAGAGTGTAGTTTAACACTCTAGGAATCTACTATCTACTAACGAAAAAGTACTTTTACTTGTATGATCAGAGATAAGCTAGAAAAAATTCTATAAACTGACAAACTTATTCTGCTGAATAATACATTGATTAATTATCATATAAGGTTTAACTCTTATTCAACTAATTTTGCTGAAGCTTTTAATAAACAGATACTGCAAGCAAATATAAAAAAAGGAATCTTTAAAATAATTTTAACTCGTAAAAAATATTTTAATTTCTCACATTTTATGTTTTAAAATTACAAAATTATTATTAAAAGATAATTGTTTATAAATTTTGAACATTTAGCAAACAATTTTGGTATCGCTTTGGTGTTGTAATGGCAAATTAGTTAAAAAATACATATTTTCCTAAGAAGAAAATATATATGTTTACTCCTCTTTTATAAAAAATCTTGATCGATAAATTAATGTAAATAATAATTGTTAACATTAATGACATAATTAGTGAAATAATTCAATAGACACATTTGATAACTGTTTTATTAAATCATCTGCGATCTACTTCTACTGGGTTCGTTGTCAAAATGTAGAATTTTGTTCTCCATTTACGTTCTTATTTTATTTAACAATAAGTTAAGCATGCAGTTTTTTGTTGTTAAAATAGAGCAATCCATACAAGAAAATATGTTTCGAGAAAGCAAAAAAGGCCCCTCTTTAGGTTTTGTGTTATAAATCGATTATTTTCTTCTTTAAGGGGTTTTACAAACACATATCCGACGGTGTTTGTAAAAAATACCGACCAAATTTAATTTTGTATCGCGCTTTAAAGTGTTCTTGAATTCTGTAATCTGGTAAACAGATGCATTAAAAAAGGAAACGGGCTCTGGCATACGGCCTAAATACAGAGAATATGTTCTACTCGGGCAGGGCCCATCAGTCTTACAGGCTGAAACAATAGCGTTGAAAAGATAAGCTCAGATTTGTACGGAGAAGGACTACAAAGAGACATCTGTCTAAACTTAGACAGCCAGGCTGCCCTTAACAACCTCAAAGAGTAAGCTTCTAATCCAAAATTTCTAGGAACTGTAAACAATCTCTGAACCACTTTACCAAGGGCAACAAGCTCATTCTAATGTGGGTACTAGGTCATACAAATATAATAGGCAACAAACGTGCCGATGCACTTGACAGGGAAAAAGCTGCGACTACCATGATCGGATACCAAAGCCTACATGTGGACTATCAGAAGCACATAGGAAAGCCCGTGCAATCCAAAAGTAGAAAAAAAGTGCAAAAGGATGATAAACGTATAAGGGCAAAGGCAATCCAAAATGTTTATTGACCTCTCGCCAAACAGAACTAAACGGCTCTTGTGCCTAACTAAAAGCTAGCTAGATAAGACTGGTCCCGGATCTCCTTACAGGATATATCCCAGTGAAGTATTACCTTCACCATATAGATAAACTTGACCACACCACTTGAAGACTATGTGTATTGGCAGAGAAAACAGCCGAGAATATCCTATGCGTGTGAGTAGCACTAGTTACCATCAGACTAGCCCTAACAGGAGAATCATTCCCTCCGGGTTACGCCAGAACGGATCAGGATATGACCAACTAGGCAGTTAATTGTCCTTGCCAAAGAAATTGACCTCTTAAGAACATACTAGTAGTAGGGTATTAGTACAAAAGTCTATAGCCAAACGACCCAGTCTAATCTCAACTTCTTGACTTCTTCTTTTATAGACTTATTTTTTTCTTAATTACTAGTTTTTATAACAAACATTACTTATCAAAAACTTTTCTTAATCTTATTTTTTTTTAATTATAGGTAAAATATTTAGCTAGAAATCAAACATTCTGTTTATGCATAAATTAATATTTTAAGTAAGTACATAAAATTATTCATGCAGACGTTCCATGACCCAAATTTTAACAGTCCACTTTTAAATTAATTGTTCACATCTTTATTGGTACAATTACCAAACTTTTCAAGAACAATTCACCAATTTAGATCCAATCACGTGCATATCCGCGTTCGCAATTTCACAACGACAATAAACAATTCCAACGATACCGCACGCGTAAATTCCTGTAGAATTTTTATCCGTCCACACAATAACAATGACCCAATTGTTAATAAATACATTAATACATTATCCACGTTATTATATTGTTAAAAAAAGATACATATTGTAAATTGATACTACAAGTAATTAAAGTAGTGTTTACAGCGTGACTTTCTCCAATTTGATGACATAAAAGAAATAATTGCTGTTTTACGTTTTAATTGTATTTTGTATTAAATAAATGTGCTGGGAATTTCAATCAAGTGAGAATGTTTTAATGATCTTTAATGAATATTCCCAGATAGTATTATTTGCAATTGTTTAAATGATATTAAAATGCATTGGAAAATAAATAAATAAATAATTGGAAATGAAACATATTTAATTATTGTTTATTTGTCAAAAAGAGCTTAGGACTACTTTCGATTTATTTCGGAACTCATCGACGTAGAGTAGTTAAAGACAAGTGAACGGAATTTTAAGTTTTAAGGCTTAGGTTAGATTAAATAGATTAGAAATTAACTTTATAGAATTAAAATTTGTACATTAAAGTTGTTAATATTTGCTGCTTAATAATGCATCTCATGGTCAAACAGTTAGACTCTAAATTGTAATTGAAACACAATAACTTTGCTTTCAACTACAAGTAATTCAAGATGTACCACGAAGTAAACCATCAAATAATTAGACTCTAACTTAACATACAGTGATTTTAACAAAATCGCATATTGTTGACGTTGAAGGCTTCTACTTCGTTATACATATCAAATAGAAATGAAACTAACTATAAGTGTGTTTCATTTCTAAAATCACACTTATTTGCACACTACTTTAAAAAAAACATTTGGTGGTCTCCTAGTCTCTCTTCTGAAAGTGCAATATCACTTATTTATTAATTATTTTTATTGATTAAAGTCTTTTTTCGTTCCATAATTGCTTTATTAGTTTCCTGACATATGTTTCGATAATTACTTGTCATATTCAAAGGTGTAATTGTCGAAAATTATGTCAGAAATCTGATAAAGCAATTATGAAACGAAACAAGACTTTAATCAATAAAAATAATTATACAATTATGTTCCATCAAGAATGCAGCAACGATAATATTAATTTTACTTATTTATTAGATTGTATCTTAGCAGTAATTTCATTGATATTTAAAGTATAATTAATCAGCAGCTATGCATTTAAATAAAATTAGATTATGTTTCCGGATATGATGGTGTGTAACATGTATAATAGTTTGAGGGAAAATGATCATCCAGCCAATACCGTCATTAAGTGGTTAATGACCACCGTAAATTTACGGTGCATCGCAAACTAGAAATTGAAAATTTTATTACGCAAACAGCACACTTTGTCGGCTCAATCGGTTAGAAAGGAAAATTCAACTGTTATGCCTCGTAACCGTATTAACAATTACGATATAGAAATTCACGTTACTGTTTCATTGATTCTAATCAAACTTGTACTAGAAATAAGTATTTCAAGTCAAGAGAAACACTATACTAATTAATGTAGCGTATTAGTAATAATTATCAATAAAATGTATTAAAGTCTACGTAGTTTACAGAAAATTAATAATTTGAATTAATAGTAATAATTAGGTTGTTATTTTTAAGTAGAAGATATAAAAAGTAACCCAAAATGAATGCAAGATTTGAATTGAATAAAAAGCCTAGTTTGTTTTCTTAAAATTGTTATTTGAATCGTAAAGTATATACTGTAATCTATAAAATAACAAATTATCTCCATGCCTTTCCTGGTACATACGACATCTTACCTCAAATGTCCAATTTGCATAAATGAGACTGAATTTCTTTGATGCAAAGTTGAAAATCTTCTTTTGATGCTTGTTGGACTTAAAATAACACCATAAAATGAATCATATTAGTTTTAAATCACACGATCTTTTGGGCCAATTCTTATCACTGAAATGAAAGAGCAGACCGCCAGAAGATGCCTCATAAAAAATCAGTGAAACCAACCAAGTGTTGATCAATTCTTTACGTAATATTCCATAATGTTTCACCAAGAGATACGTGAGAAAGTTATTTAAGAAAAAGATTCCTCATGCATTCATTAAATGGTTTTACTGGCTATATAGCATGTAGCACCATTGTGTTAAAACCATATGCCATCCAAAAATATAGTTAAATGTCTTCACCTCAAAATCCACGCTTTTTAAAACAATAGTACGTGTGTTTTCTGAAGTTAAAATTAATAAATTTTGACGATTAAGGAAGCCATCAACGTGAAAATGTCTCTAAGAATTTTCCAAATAGTCCCATTACTTACATACAAAGTATTTACAATTTTTCGGGTAGAACTTGTATCTTTCCATAACATGTCCAGCATATTCTCTTCTTCTTCTACCATGTTTACTATTATTATTATTATTATTGGCCTTTGATTGTACAAGTTTAAAAATTACTGAATAAATAAATTTACATCATTGAGTAAGTAATTAGCAGACTTTTCCCACATACGTAAAGTAAATTATTAACCTTAATATATTTTATACTCAGGTTAGATTCACCCTTATGATTGCAGTGCTTTGGGATTTTAAGAAGTTTTTTTTAAAGTGATTTATTGTTTATTGTTTATAAATGAATGGAATTTCGACAAAGAAAACGGATTTTATCCTTCATCTATATGAATAATTTTTTGAAATGATCAGATGATGCGTTACTTAATCACATATAATATTTTATTATATAGTTATCGTACTTATGCAAAAAAATTCGAAAGTGAAACGACATTGCACAATTATATTCAATTTTCTGCATTACAACACATCATAATTAAACGACATGTTCATTAATTACCTATTAATTAATTAAAGTTTTTAACGACAACTCAAATCGATAAATCAAACTATAAACACACACACGTACACACACACATATATATATATATATATATATATATATATATATATATATATATATAATAAATTGAAAAAATTTTATGTTATTTTTTCTGAGTATATTGTTGGAAAGTAAGCATTTCTAAAATTACATCCAGGTTCTAAGGTGCCGCGAAGGTAACACCTAAGGACATTTTGTAAACGATAATGCGTGATATTAATTACATAATTGCATCTTTTGCCCATTTCCTATATTAAGTTACGAAATGTTATACGGTTTTTTATTAGGAAACAAATAGCTGCTTTAAAATTCAATATTGTTTTCAATGTTCAATCTACAAATTTAGAGGGACTCAAAATTAACATTAAAGTATAATATATTTATAGAAATCGAATAACATACTTTATTAAAATGTCGTTGACGATATTATCACTGCCACTAATAAACATGTTATCGTGCATAATATTAGTAAACTACAGGAAGGCTTTTAATCCATTAATTATGATATTCTATTAGCAAAACTATAATATATCATATTTGACTCAAGTGCTGTCAATATACCCGCCAGTTTTATTTATAATCGTAAACAACAAATTATGATCGATAACGAAAAATCGTGTTTTTTAGAGTTTACTGCTGGTGTCCCTCAATGGCCAATTCTTGGTCCTGTCTTATTTACTATAACAGCCATCTGTTATACTCTTTTTATCCTAATAATATTGACACAACAAACCTTAATATATATGACGATGTTAATAACCGTCTACCAATCTCTAAACGGCATTCGTTACACATCAACCCTAACAAAACAACAGAAATATTATTATTATTATTATTATTAATGTGATACTGATTTAAGTTTGATAATGATCAGTTAATGATCGAAACTCGAGTCACTTAAAAATAAAGTGTGATATCAACAAAGTAAACGTTTTTGTTTAATTTTCCAAGATGTATCATGAAGTTAACGCCTCAACCATTAATCCCTACCTCAAAGTATTTTACCTAAGCTTGTATTTTTCTTATCCAATTTCAATTAATAATACAGAAGAATAACTACATCCCTTCAGCTAAATGCCTGTAACCCAACTTAAACGTTATTAAAGTAAAGTTGAAAATTAAGGAGATAATTTTTCATAAAGAACTTGACTTTTAAATATTGCATTTAGAATAAAAAGGTATTAAGTTGGCCTCATTTTAATCAAAAGGCTGAAGCGTCATTCAAATATTAAAAGAATATTCTGAAATACCTGTTATAATCAAAATTTGCCAAAAAACGTAATTTTTCTTATTTGGCAACAACAAGAATATCATTAGGTAACTCAATATCGAAGAGAAGATTTTTCCACTAGACTTTGCTAAAAGTCATATTTCCATTTTTTTTGTACAGATATGTTGATTACGTTATAATATGATTTAGTGGCACAACACGACAATTAGATCAATTTTTAGATCTAATTAAGAAAATTCACCACAAAATTAAATTGATCTTGAAGCAGTAAACAACAACAGAATTAACTTTTTGGATTTAATGTTAATTCACATAAACAACAAAATTGAAATATATTTAAAGGCTACTAACCTCAACTCAACCATTTCTTTTTCTTCAAATAATCAGACCAACCAGCAGCTTATCACGATTCAAGGAATGAAATTAGAGAATCAATGATACATCGAGCATTTTTCATTCCTTGAACTACTAGCAGAGGAGCCACAATAAAATTATTTCAACCATTGACAATGGTATCATTCAAAACTTAATGAATTAAAAAATCGTCATCAAACCATAAAGGTATAAATATATTCAGAAACACCAAATTTAAATATGTCTTTCATCTCACTTACATTTTTTGAAAAATAAAACGAGCAAACAGATTGCTCTATTTGTCGATAAAAGAATTATCAAGTATTCTTTAGACCCTCTGAAAAATTAACAATCATGCAATTTAAAGCAAACGGTAAAAACGATTCTTATTAAGATCTGGTGTGTATCAACTCATTTTCATGCATTTTCTCTTAATCAAGAATGCAAACATCAATTTCCGAATATAATATCAATACCTTGCATAATTGCAACAAGGGTACTAAGCTTAATCTCCTGGAATCATTGGAAATTTTCAAACAGAGCCGTAATCCATCAGGAAATCTACTTAAAGAGCAGATGAGCTATTTTTTAAGCCAGTAAATGGTTTAAATTATTTTTTTAATAACGCTCATGATACAAATCCGAGTATTCAAATGTTAAAGTAATTAAGGTAGTTACTAATCTTTCATTTATATTATGTATGTATCTATTGATTTCTCTAATTTATCTTTATCTTTATTTAAACTTTATCAAACATGGTTAAATATATACAAATAAAATAACGAAACATTCACAATATGGAAAGAATAAAAAAAACATACATATAATTTTAACACCATGCTGACGGGCGGAGTTCACGCTTGAAGGTGTTCTTCCACTCAAACCCTCATCCTCTCCTCCACTGTTCATACAACATCAGCTACAGATACATATATTTTGCATTTACATGCTTATTTTCATTTATTGGGCGATAAAATAAAATTTTGTCATTTTGAAGAGAGTGTTCCACAAGTTTCAATCTTTATGGCGCTATTAGATTAGAGCATATGTATGCGGATGACACCTATGTCAATTTATCATATGTGTCAGATTTTTATTAGAAGGCTAAAGCACAATTAAATACTTGTTTAAAATTAAAATTTGTCAAAATCATAATTTCTTTTATTTGGCCAAAACATACAAAACAATAATATTCCGCTTAACGATAAAACAAATCCTTTTTGTAAATAAGGCGAACAGGCCATCTCCAATTATTTTACGTGGTCCTTGTTAACTTGTTTAGAAAAATCTAATTGCGGATTGTAAAACAGATAAATAAGTTACACAAATTGAATTGAAAACTATTAATAATATACTCCTACTTAATATCCAGCTAAAAACAGTTTGATAATTATAATCAACTTACCCATGGACTGTTTCAAATATATAAAGACAATTTTTGACTCACCTGAAAAAAATATGAACTAATTATTATTATACTTATATGTATTACTATAGTAAATAAGTAATTGTGGAGGCTTTCACTTCGTGATACATTTTGATAAATTCAAAGTAAATAAAAAATTAACTTTTATTTTATCAATAAAAAGTGATACCAACAAAGTTCATGGTTTATTTATTATTACTATATTAATCTTATTTTTAATATATATTTAGACTATATTTATGTATACATTAATTAAGCCAGTAAATTCTTTAAATAGGTTCTTAAAGCGCGCATGATTCAAATTATACTTGTTTCAAAATACACATAAATTATTTATTTTATTTTAACTATAATTCAGTTTGAAGCAGTTATTTATACATCAACAGAACTTAATCAGACTTCTAGTATAAAATCATCAGCCTATATAACTATCTTTTCGTCAATAGCACCATTTAGACCATTAATGAATGAAATTGATTATGGCTTCAGAATGGATCCCTGTGGAACCCCCCAACCCAATTAATAATGCAATAAATTTATAATAAAATTTCACAATCAATTTTTAAGACATAGCAATACTAATCTGCAACTAATTGTATGTAGGTTGTAGAAAAACTACTTTACACAACCAAACGCCTTTTCGAAACAGAAGATTTACAAACTTGTTTTTTTCCTCACTCCACAAAATTGCGAATTCTTTCTGTGGTTAAACGATCCTTTCAAAAAACTATATTATTTGTTACGGGGCTTATTAAAATTGATTTATCTCTTGCAGAATTTATTGAAAATAAACGTGTTTACTAAGTAAAAGTAACCCCTGATAAATATACATGTTTTTTTTTTTAATTTAAACTTAATACATTTATATTATTTCATTACAACCAATGCTCAATTAATAATTAATAGTGGTTCTTATAAAATGTATTTTGTTCAAATGGTTATAGGGTAATAAATTATTGTACTTACGATAACTGTGGCTTAAATCATAATGGAAATAGTAATTAATGGATTAAGTGTATACATCAATAATTTACTTAAGGTTATACGTTAATAATTTACTTGTTAAGTAAAACAAATGAATAAATATTCCAAACAGCCTCATCAATCCAGTAGTTAATAATTTAATCAGTTTAAAAATATTTTAAAAGTATAAGGATATAATTATATTCTACTTAAAGTAGAAGTGCAAATCATCTAAGATATTAACAACCACAACCACAATGCCGAAGACTTCATGAATGAATTCGCATCCTTTGTACTATCCAATTCATTCATTACGCAACCAACGATCCGGCGTAATGTAATACCAACATATATAAAAAAGAGCCATTTATATTCAAATTTCACGGTCGGGTTTAGGTGAAAGCCGGTTATCTCACAATTTTGCCGCCTTTTTCCAACCAATCGAGTCCGCTCGAATCGGTGAAATTCAATTGTTTTAAAAAACACGCGTCGCTGATGTTCTGTGTCCGGCTAAACGACCAAAAAGTGCGTGTGTGTATGTGTGTGTAAGTGTTTATTAGTATATATATATATATATATATATATATATATATATATATATATATATATATATATATATGTGTGTGTGTGTGTGTGTTTAGATTGCGTAAATCACTTCCGGATGAATATATTAGAGCGTGTAGGTAAAAATTGGTTTGGTTAATTAATGGACGATTTCAAAATTCCGATTCAAATTCATGTACTTTGGAATGAAATTGTGCGTTGAATTCGTGAAATTCAATTGTTTTAATAACACGCGTCGTTGGTGTTTTGATTAAGTAATTGAAGAAAACGTGCGTAGAAATCATACAATATTCCGTCTAGCAAAAAGAAAGGCTGGTATAATCAGCAAAAAGATATGTTGAGGTGGTTGAAAATTGGCCAGCAAAATTGTTGATGATGATAAGGACCTTAAATTTAATCTACATTTTGAGTATAAAATATAAATGTTAAAAAGTTAAGTTAATCTTAGAAATGTGTACTTAGAATTCGAGATGGTTATATAACTTATAGTTTCCAAGATCCCCGTGAGCTTAATAAGCTTGAGCTCATTCCTTAGTTTTTTTTTTTAAATCATCGACTGCTATTTTCAATTCTCCACTTGGTGTTTAATTATGGAGGCGCTTACTTTGTGTTATTTAAAACTACACGTGATTATAGTTTCGACCAACAGGTAGTCACTATCAAACAAAAAGTTACTAAAGACTAGCTGTTTTTAATAAAGTGGTAAAATATATTCACCGTGTCTCCTTCTTCCTTATATGTCCACTTGATGTTTGAAAGTTTGCTATTTTGAGCCCAGGTATATTAATTGTTTTTATGGAATTGCATGGATCCACACGACCATTTTTCTCTTAAAAAAATTCTGATATTCGAACTCTCGACACCAGTGCAGAAAATCACTATGTCAATATATTTTTTTTTTTATTGTTGACCGACGGATATATTTTTTCTTTCGCTTATATTTCATTCCGTTCGCTTAATCATTTCACAAAATAAGCTTAAGGTTATTTGATTGATTAATCAAACATGTAAATAATCCGCGCCATGGAGTCGTGTATAATTAAATAATTAATCTGACATATTTCACCGCCGAGAATAATTACAGGTGCAAGTGTAAAAACTGACCAATTATCACTCACGTTAATGTTCACACTGAATTCCCCGCAAATATGAGTAAATTATCGCTGCTGCAATTAAATAATTCCAGGCTAGACAGAAAAAAATCAATCAAGCAGCCTCGGCCAAATTTTTGAAAGCGCTATTTGCCAATCGAATTGTTCTTAATTTTAAACACTTAATAATAGAAATTATGTGAAATATAAGCCACCAAAAAGTTTTAATAAAAAAATACCAATGTAATCATCAAATCAATCAAAATATTGTGTTCCTATTCAAAAACTATAACGGTTTCGATCTATTCAAATCCACCGGCACAATAGAAAATAATGAATGTTTACTGTAATAGTATTTTAATTGAGTTTAATTACAACGTAATAACTATCTATTCAACAAAATTGTATTAATGAAAACACTAACACTTTCTTCACAAATGTATTTTTATTCACTAGATGTACATTTCGAGTAGTTAATAGTTAAATAATATAAATAATAAAAAAATAACATTTAGCGAACAAGAATATGTAAGTATTTTCAATACAATTTTACTATAATGATCTTCACGTAACTAGAGAAATATATATCTCTTCAACTTCAGGTCGCTGATGAATTCCGAATAGTTCGAAACCGGTTAGTATCTATTGTTAAGGAGGAAAACAATAATTCATTTCGTTCAGAAATATGTTCTCAAATTAAAAATACATTTTTGTTTTTGTCAAATCATTTTTAGATTAGAAAAATAGTGAAAGACATTCCATTTTCTTCAGTGTTAAATGCAAATTCAATGCAACTTCAAAAAACTAACATGTAATATCTGATTTAAGTATAATTGACAGAAGAATATATTATAAATGCAGCCGTATCAACAGTTGATATGTGCAATGTAAACATATTTAATTGAAGTAAAAAAAAAATACGTGCAAAAAATTTCATGGCTATATCCTAAATTCCGCGGTATTTGTTTTAGATTGTCGGTGTAAAAAAATCTGATTAAAATTCGGCGTACGTGAACTTGAAAAGTAATAAAATAGCGTTTGGCAATTTCATCGACCCGAGTAGGACAAATTGGCCAATTCCACTGTAGCGACCTTAAGCGTGTCCAATTCATATTTAAATTTGTAATTAAATGTAAGCCAACGATAATAAAATATTTTACATCTTAATGCAAGACGAAATAATTTCCTGACGGTAGAGGAAATTGTCTTGATTAACTGAAATACGATGACTTTTTTACTTTTCTGAGAGAAAAATGGTCGTGCGGATCCATGCAATTCTACAAAAATAATTAATATACCTTGGCTCAAAAAAGCAAACATTCAAACATCAAGTAGAGATGTAAGGAAGAAGGAAATAGGGTGGATGTATTTTACCATTTTATTAAAAACTACACGTGACTATATTTTCGACTAACAACTAGTAATTAGTAACTTTATGTTTGATAGTGACTAGCTGTTGGTCGAAACTATGCGTGTAACATCAAGTGGAGAATTGAAAAGAGCGATGATTTAAAAAAAACTAAGGATTGAGCAGCATAAGCTTAAGCTCATTGACTTTAATATGTCATAAATTAACTGCTATACCTTTGAAATGACAACCTAACAAACGTAGGCAGAAAAAATAAAAATTGCAGTGCATTTGAAAGAAAGAACAACTCCTCAATATGAAATTATCCTCAGAAGATGATAAATGATAATATCTTTCTTTCTCGAATGTTGTCGGCGTTAACTTGGTGGTACATTTTAATAAGATAATTAAAACACTTTAACTTTGTTTTACCACAAAAAATATTTATTGCCGTGACTATAGTTTCGAACATTCACTGTTCATTATCAAACATAAAGTACTTAAAATTAATTAACAGGTGTTATTTATATGCCCTCGAAAAGAGGAGAGTACATCAGGTCAGTCTGGTAATTAAGAAGGGAAAAACCGGGATTAATTTTGGCTTTACGAATTTCTAGCGCTTCCAGTAAATCCATTTTACGGCCTTTATCCGTAAAGTGGATTACTGAAAGTACATCCTTGCCGAAAGTATGATTATTTTCTATTAAATGATTAGCAAAAGTTGAGTTGTTATGTTTTAATCGAAATGCTCGTTCGTGTTCTTTTAGTCGTGTTTCAAAATTACGACCAGACTGACCGATGTAAATTCCTTTACATGATTCGCAAGTTAATCTATAAATGCCGGATTTTTTCATAATGTCTATTTTAGTTTTAGGGTTAAAAATTAAGTTTGAAATTTTATTATTACATTTAAATGCTACTTTAACGTTACATTTTTCCAATATATTTTTGATCTTGAGGCTAATCATTCCAAAATAAGTAAAACATTGAAACCGCTTATTGTCTTCTGAATTTTGTGGTGTATATATATTTTTTTGAACTTTCTGCTATTCTCGTTGCTTTTGATGCCGCGATTGATTCAGACTTAATTGAGCACTGCACAAAATTTGGTATAATGTTAAGTTTTAGGCACTGTTGATTAAACCAAGCATTTAGGAAAGCTTGTTATTTCTTGAGATGTAATTAAGTCTAAATCAATCGCGGCATCAAAAGCAACGAGAATAGCAGAAAGGACATGGCTGAAAGAAGAGGCGAGATCATGGTTTAAAAGGAGAGATACACTAATGATATACATCAAAATTATACACACAGAACTGGCCCATCATCTCCACGCAGTAGAATTCGACCTCCTTCAAGATTACGTCCGACAAAAAGTAAGCCGCCTCCGGTTCCAAAAGATGACCGCCCAGAAAAAGAAATTGAAGAACTTAGAACAACAACAACACACCAAAGTAAGAACTCCAACAAGCCCCACAACGTTTCATCCAAGAATAATCAATAACACTAACATCACATTTAACAAAGACGAAACAGCAATGTTAAGTTCTGGTCCAAAATTTTCACCGCATATTAACGATCCATTTTTCAAAGAAACCCTTATTGTCGAGTCTGAATTGGCTCCAAAACATTCAAATGCCACCATTTTTCAAAAAACAAAATTTCCCAATTAATAAAAAATACACCTTCAGTGTCAAACACAGATCAAAGCACTTTTAAATCATTAAAGCAAAAAATTAAAAATAATAATCTCATAATTACAAAAGCGGATAAAGGTAACTCGACAGTAATATTAAATAGAATAAACTACGAACAAAAAATTCAAGATTTTATTAATTCCTCAAATGTACTTGAAATTAAAAAGGTCCCCACTTTCAATTTACAAACAAAATTAAAATCACTAATTACAATAGATAATCCATTATTCCCCAAGCAAAACAAATCACAACTTTTTCCTATGAACCCCACAGCTCCTAGACTATACGGCTTCATTAAAATCCATAAAGAAAACCAACCAATTCGCCCTGAGGTTTCCTATTTCAACACACCTGCCAAAACTCTATATTTTGAATTAGCTCCCATCTTTAAATCACTCATCAATTTTTCAGACCCCCATTCAATTAAAAACACATCTGAACTAATTACTAACCTCAATAATAACGCAATTGACCCTAATTCTAAACTAGTATCCTTCGACGTAGCTATTATTTTTGCTAACATTCCCCCTAAAGATTGTATAGAATTAATAATTCAACACCTTGATAAAAATAACGTTAATCCCACAGCCAAAATAGAATTTTTAAATATTTTAGAAACCATACTAACACACAATTACTTTTCCAATAAATTTTACTTACAAAAAGAAGGCCTAGCAATAGGCTCACCCCTTAGTCCCCTATTAGCAGAAATCTTTATGGAACACTTAACTAATATTATCCTCAATTCCCCATTAGGTAAAAAACACATAAGGTGGTGGTATAGATATGTAGATGATATATTAGCATGCTTCGTAGGTACTGATAGACAAATTTCCAATTTCCTTAATTTTCTTAACTCTCTGCATCCATCAATCAACTTTACTGTAGAAACAGAAATTAACAACACCATTAATTTTTTAGATCTATCCATCTCTAAACTTAATAATACTCTTAAATTCGACATCTTTAGAAAACCTACCTTTACTGACACTATAATTCCTAATAATTCCCGACATCCCTTTAAACATAAAATAGCATCATTTAATTTCTTAATTAATAGAGCTCTCAAGTTACCTTTAAGCCCCGAATCATTTCTCAAAGAAATGAGAATTATAAAACAAATGGCTACTTTAATTGATCAATTATTAAAAAAACACAAATTTAAACAAGTTCAAAAATATATATATACACCACAAAATTCAGAAGACAATAAGCGGTTTCAATGTTTAACTTATTTTGGAATGATTAGCCTCAAGATCAAAAATATATTGGAAAAATGTAACGTTAAAGTAGGATTTAAATGTAATAATAAAATTTCAAACTTAATTTTTAACCCTAAAACTAAAATAGACATTATGAAAAAATCCGGCATTTATAGATTAACTTGCGAATCATGTAAAGGAATTTACATCGGTCAGTCTGGTCGTAATTTTGAAACACGACTAAAAGAACACGAACGAGCATTTCGATTAAAACATAACAACTCAACTTTTGCTAATCATTTAATAGAAAATAATCATACTTTCGACAAGGATGTACTTTCAGTAATCCACTTTACCGATAAAGGCCGTAAAATGGATTTACTGGAAGCGCTAGAAATTCATAAAGCCAAAATGAATCCCGGTTTTTCCCTTCTTAATTACCAGACTGACTTGATGTACTCTCCTCTTTTCGAAGGCATATAAATAACACCTGTTAATTAATTTTAAGTACTTTATGTTTGATAATGAACAGTGAATGTTCGAAACTATAGTCACAGCAATAAATATTTTTTGTAGTAAAACAAAGTTAAAGTGTTTTAAATATCTTTCTTTGTTCATGATCCAAGCATAAAAGGCTTTCAACAAGAAAGTATTCTTTCTAAGCTTAATATTGCTTAGAAGGAAATTCATTTTATCGGCTGATTTAAGATGAACAATGGGAAAAAGTTGATGGTTTAGCAAACAATATCTGATATCCTTCTCTCATTCGTGTTCGCCTCTGTAGTCATTCCTCGTTCGCCTTCGCCCTTCTGCACTCCTGATCAAATCTTCCTCCTCCTGTTAAAACTCACTA
The DNA here is from genome assembly GCA_963969525.1 of Ontholestes murinus. NCBI lineage: Eukaryota > Metazoa > Arthropoda > Insecta > Coleoptera > Staphylinidae > Ontholestes > Ontholestes murinus. Next base: position 16,866,254 of record OZ018395.1, on the reverse strand, counting down.
TGGCTTCCTCCAACTCTTCCATTGATCTAACTTCCTCCCACTTAACCTTCTTCAGTTTTCCTTCTCAGCCCCTCAACACATTATCCTTCTAGCCAGCCTCTCCTCTCCTCTTCCTGCTCTTTTCCCTCCTCTCTCTCCTTATCCCAATCCTTATTTCTACCTTTGGTTGTCAATGATATGAGCCTTCCATATCCTCCATATCTATCTTATTCAGCTCTCCCCTATTACATTCCTTCCCCGCCATATAATCACCGATCCTCTCTTCGGCCCTGCCGTCCCAATCTGCCTCCGCAAATCCGTTTAATATCTCCCATCCCTCTTCCATCGCACACTCTTGCATCCTCCTACAATCAACGTTTACAGATTTATACTGAGACTTCCATCAGGCAGAAGATAAAAGAAACGGGCGAAGATAAAATTATTACTTAGTAGAGCTAAACTGTGAGTTTACTGCGGTCTTATTAAATATTTTATTCTCTGTTTTAGACAAAAACAAATAAAATTTTAACAAGGGATTTCAATGTTAGGTTCAACAGAGAGGATCTCAACAAGGAAAAATGTATCCTCTTATGGCCAGGTGAGTAGTTTTTATACTACACTGAATATCTGTCTCGACAATATTTTTTTTGGTTATAATGACCAACCTACATAACAGTGTAACATGGTAATATTGGACCACCTCGGAATAATTTTTAATTTTCACACAACAAATCTCCGAGCCGATACAAATCGTATAGTTGTGAAACCGATAACATCACTGGGCAAGCTACAGTTTTTCAACCAAACCACCAACAAAACTATTTATCGAATGCAATAAAATAAATACCTTTCCTGATCTACTCAAAGTCGCAAAAATTTCCCCAATTTACAAAAAACGGAGTCGAGGAAGATCTCGCGAACTATCGACCTATAATAAGTATTCTTCCAATTATCTCACTTCTTAAAGAGTAAGTGGTCGAATACTTAGAATTTAGTAACATCCTTACTAGCCAGCAATAAAGTCATCTTACCTCGCCGGTAGAACACAAACGGTCCAGTGTAATCAATCAAGATCTGAGTACAAAAAAGCTTACATGATGTGCCTCAGGGCTCTATTCTTTCCCGCAGGGGTGGCTGATGTGCACAGCCAACAACCCCACGTACCCGAGCCATACATTGCCCACGCACAGAAACACACACACACTACACACATACACACACAACATCGCGCGTGCACACACACACACACACACACACACACACACACACACACTCACTCACACAAACACATACCGACTGTGAAATAAAGTACTCTTTATTATAACACGAGAAATAAACATAATATATGGTATACAACCTAATTAAATCTAACACGATCTCGTTTCGGAGATAACTACCAATGCATTTTTTTATATTGTATACTTTTAATATTGCCGATTATGATACTGTTAATCATACAAAGCTTTATAAAAAACTGGAATTTTATGGGTTTGAAGGCATAGCCTTACAGTTATTACAAAGTTACCTTTCTTCAAGACATCAATTGGTTTCAGTAAATGGGGTTCTCAGTAGCAAAAGACAAGTGACTTGTGGTGTGCCGCAGGGTTCGGTGCTGGGGCCCTTATTATTTATACTGTATATAAATGAATTATTAGAAATAACTAATGATTCTGTACTCATATCATATGCAACAACTATCGGAAATTAAATATTGGTTAGATAACAATTACCTCAGTTTAAACTACAATAAAACTCATTTTCTTAAATTTAGTTCTTATAGTAGTGGTCTTCCGCAAACTGCAAATATTAGAGTTCATGACTATGGATGTAATAATCAAAATTGTAATTGTAGCATATTAATTTCATGTGTGAATTCCATAAAATACTTGGGTTTAATACTTGACTCGCATTTAAAATGGAATGATCATAATAACAGCGTTGTGGCTAAAATAAGGAAGTTTGTTTATATATTTAGGAAGATCAGGCATATAATGGAGGTAAAGTCGCTGAGCATAATATATTTTGGGTTTATTCAATCGTACTTAAACTACGGTTTATTGGTTTGGGGCTCTGCAGCTCCTGTATATATGAAGAAAATTAACTCTGCACAAAATATGATATTTAAAATTATGTTAAGTAAAGATTTTATGTACCTAACCAATCAAGTATATACCGATGCCAATGTTTTCAATATGAAGCAACTATATTTTATATGCTTATGTAAATACCTGTACAAGCATAAATCTGAATCATCTTTGATTTTTATTCCGGATCATAATTATAAAACTCGAGGCAAGGTAAATATTGTATCTAATACACTAGTGACCAAGAAGGCTATTGGGCAACGCAATTTTTTGTATTTTATACCACGTGTTTATAATTTATTATCAGCCATTAACTTGTTACATTCTCATACTACCGCCAGTTCCAAAAGTTTTGTCAAGAAAGTTAAAACAAATTTGAAGAATATAAGCTTAATCGAACTATCCTCAATCATTGGAAAATAAGCTTATTTTCCTTATTTTTTATTTTTTGTTTTTAATAAATATTGTGCTTTTAGAATACTACTTCTGAAGTTCTTCTGTGGTTTCTTCTACAAGCTTTTTAGCTTCGAAGAATCAACAGTCGTTATTACTAATGTTTATAATGTTATTATTAATGTTAAATTAGTATTAAATATCGAATTATTATTATTTCTGCTACACTGATTTATAACCAATAAATGTAATTTTATTTTATGTGAATGTACGTGGAAATAAATAAATAAATAAATAAATGTACTAATTAAGTTTGACATGTGTAAATAACTTAAATATTGTAATCACGAATAAATATTATTATTATCCGATTAATTAACTTCTCACTTAACCCGTGGTGAAACATTTGTATGTTAATAAAAGGATCCCTTGCTTTCCTTGTTCGCATCTCACCCAACTCCCCCCCCTTTGTAAATTCCACCTGATCTTATTTCTTGCCCTTCCTTATTTCCGACATCATTCTCCTCTTCGCCTTCCCTCTCCCAATAACCCTCTTCTCACTTCTTCCTATTCCTCCTTCATCATCCATATTTCTACTAATCCCACTATGTCTTTCTCTTACGCCCACTCTTCAGATTATTTTCACCTTGTCCCATTTATTTTACCTTTTATTCCCGCTACTTTGTTAACACACCTCTTTCTCTCTGTCTCCTATTATCTTTCCCTTCTGTTTCTAATTGATTTTCTTACTTCTATTAGTCTATTATGTCAATGCGCAATCTCCAAACCCTTTCCTCAATTATAAGCTTCTGGTACCCTACTTTCATCGCTTGCCCTCTATTCAATTCAATTTTTCCCACAATCTTAAATTTTAGCAACCTAACCTTAGACTATTCTTATAATTTAATAAAGCATCAAATAGAAAACCAACTAAATCGGGTTTTTTTCACTTTCTAAAGAATTCTAATTCTTACGATCAGGAAAACAATAAAAGAAATCACTTGAAATGATAAAAAAATATAATAACGGAATTAAAGAAGGAAATTTAATTAACAACAACCCTTCTCGACAATGGTGATGACAGTCAAATCTCAACTAGAAATGATTTATAAAAATCGTTTGAGATAAGTTAAAAGTGCAAAGATAAGATCTCATCAATACTTTCTCATAGAGACCAATGTATTTTTACAACCAATAATAGTTTAGAGTTTTCATCTCAGAATATTATGTTGTAATTGACAAGAAAAACAATTTTAAGGAAAACACCATCTTTTCCTCTTAGAAATCTACAGAAAGTAAATGCTTGATAACAATTTTATCTTTGAAGGATTCTTTAGTAAATGATTTCCTATCAACAATTCTCTCTCCAATAAGAAGGTATTAGGCCTTGGACATATATCCCTACTAACAGGTTCAACCGGCTTTGCAATACAATTACTTAAATCGATGTTATGAATTGTAGCTTTTTTACGTTCATTCTTCTTTATGTATACACCAAATTCTATTTCATGCTCTTAATTCTGATAAATCTTCGAACATATTAAAAAATCGGCTCATCTCAATCGATACATTTAACCCGCATTTTCATCATTATCATTAAGGACTAATTAAGGGTTAGATTGTATTGTGCAATTTGTATTGTTTACTGCTTGTATAGAACATATTACATAGGCATGTAACGCAAAATAATAAATAGCATGGGGTGCAGCAGCAAGAGATTATTTGGTAGACAAACCAAACAAGAATTTTGCTTCTTCTTGGGCGTTATCTTATTATATCCTTTTTTATTTATGTGATATTTTATTTCATGTGATAAAACTTTCCCCTGAGCTCTAAAACTCGAAAAAATTTTCATCTTTGGAAATCTTTACATTACCCTCAATCGTAAAGTTTCTCTTAAATAATTTCTAATAGATTTCCTATGGAAATCACCAAAAATTCATTAATTAATGTTTGTATAAATCAACTGTTCACACTTCAAGAAACGTCCTTTACAACGTAAGCTTTGGAATTCATTATTGGATCTTAATTGGTTTTAAAAAACTTTTCAATTTTTAATTCAAGGAAAATTAAAAATTTTCTCTCAAATCCAAGCTTTTAGAAACAATAATTAAAAAAATTTCTGCCCAATTTAAGTTGTGTAATTCATCACGTCTTCATTACTATTAGAAAAAATGTACTATTTTCTAAAGAATATCTTATTTAAAACGTTCTTTCTAATGTATGAGCTTTGAAATTCATCACATAATAATTGACTTTAGAAAAAATGATCTATTGTCTTTCTAATATAAGCTTTGGAAAAGGACAGCATTTTATTAGTTGTAATGTCTATTCTTCACAAAAACTCTTCTATTCTAATGAAAACGTTAGAAATCAGTTATTAATTGGCTTTATATATCTCCTCAATCATTTTTGATAAAATTTCTTTCTCTGAATAATTTTTCTTATGAATTTATTATAAAATTCATTGGTTAATGTGATCATATTTAATTTAGATGATTGTCAAAGTTGCAGCAATTGGTTTATTTAGAAAAACATACATGTTTCGCTACACTGTGACTAAATATTTTTATCTAACTAAATTGTACGCGTTTCTTAAATCTTCTTTCTAATACAATATTTGTAATTTATTATATCTTCCTTCATTTTAATGTATTTCCTGTTTTTTTTTTGTTTTTTCTTGGAAAAATCTCTTTTATTATTTTTATTTATCTATTAGGAAGAATATTTTAGTTTTCCTAATTAAAATTTTAGAAAACGACATGATTACAATTTATATATTTCTTTAGTATTCAAGAAGCTGTTTAAAATTGTAAATGCTGTTTTTGCAATGCAAGCCTTAGAAATGAATACATCATTATTGGTTGGGTCTTAAAAAATCTTTAAATTATTGGTTATGGAAGTTTATTCGTTGATTAACTAAACTGTTAATATTCCTTTAAACTTTTCTTTTGATGAAAAATTTGTAATACAGGGTGCGGCAAAACAGACAGTGCAGTTTTGAAGGGTTATTAAAAATAAACGGCGCAATTTAAAGAAATGGGGTCTATTTTATCTTAATGGGTACATCATGCCGTTTTATGCATTAAGTCCTGAAGATGACATCAGAAAGATGATGACCCCCAGCAGCGATACATTGATGAAGGCGATTTCTGAAATTTTCGGCCGCATTTTGGCACATCTCGATGGGTGTAGCCGCGATTTCCTCCCGAATTCGATCCCTGAGTTCTTCTAAGGTGCAAGGTCGATGCCTAATAACCTTTTCCTTCAGGTAGCTCCACAGGAAGAAGTCGCAAATGCTCAGATCAGGGGAGCGTGCGGGCCACTCCACATCACCTCTCAGAAAACAAGGCGCCCAGGGAACACCTGTCGCAGTTTCGTCATTGAAATTCGAGCACTATGGTCCGTAGCCCCGTCTTGCTGAAACCAGATGTCTCCCAGATCTGCTTCCTCCATCAGTTCTTCCAAACGAGGTAAAAAAAAATTCCAACATCTCTTTAAAAAAAATAAGGCCCAATCACCCCAAATTTGGAAATCGCATACCACACGGTGATTTTTGGGGAGTGAAGTGGTCTGTCGTAAAGTTGCCTTGGGTTATTTACAGCCCAGTATCGAAAATTTTGTTTATTCACCCCTCCACTGAGATGGAAGTGGGCCTTGTCACTACTGAAAAAAGTTGACCTCGCATGGATCCGGTTTAACATTTCTTGGGAGAGTTCTCTAGACCAAACCATGGTAACGACTAAAAACGGTACGACCCCCCCGACACAATGAGATCCCTCCCGGGTAGGTACCTCCACCACACGGGATGTACTGGGCGTTCCAAACTGCACTGTTTGTTTTGCCGCACCCTGTATATCAGATCTCTTTTGGCATTAATATTCCTTATACTATTTTAGGAAAAACTAATCTGGGTTTTCAATAATGTTTTTATAATGCAAGCTTTGCAAACATCACAAGTTCTCGGCATTAACATTTCTTCAGGATTCTAAAGTATCTCTTTCAAATGCAAGGTTTAGTAGTCGATATATCTTCATTGTTTTTAAATATTTTCTCTATCTTCTTTAATAAAACTGTTCAATTTTCTTTCTAATAGAAGCTTTGGATAACATTTTATCCAAATTTATTTCGATGTATATTATTTAATAGAGCTTGTAAAGTATATAAAATAAATAAATATGTAGGCTTTTTTGTTAGTAACTCTGAATCTGATCAGACTTTTGTGATGTGAAGAAAGATTTCAGAAAATTATTATAAAAGCCTGAATCGAATTCATGTCAATAGAAATACCTTCTACTTTTGTATTGAGCAAACTCGACGATGTTCAAAATACAATGATGAGTTTGAACAAAACAGTCGATGATATTATTTTCTTCCCACAACTCATCAAACAATCTCCTAGCTGCAGTAAGTGGCCGAACGTATTCCTATTTTAGTGGTAAAATAATATCCCTGATGGTAACAGTTCCTTTTCTAGTTACATATTTTAAGAATGTAAACCAATTGGTCTTAATCTACCGTTTTTCTTTCATGTATCTTGTCCGGTCTTCCTGACGTTGGGGATCCCCATATCTCTATCATGTGCTATGTGCATCAGTTCACCTACAGTTTTTATACCAGTCCAATCACAGATGGTTCTCAACCACGATTGCTGCTTCCTGCCAGAGCGTCTGCGTCTTTCAATCTTACTTATCGTGAATCGTTGGAGTAGCTGGTATTTTCGGCCCTTAGTATATGTCCTAAGTAGGCTATTTTATATTATTTGATTGCCTTCAGTTTTGGCTCTTCGAAAACATCAGTGTTTGTTACGTGGTCTAACCATGCTACACGTAGCATCCTTCTATGCATGACCAAATATAGCACTTATATTTGTCGTAACTTCAGGTTTAAATTATCATCACAAAGAGATAATCTAATTTCATTAAATGACGCACATGCTAGTTTTATGCGCCTCTTAATCTCGATGTATGGATCTAGGTTTTGTGTAATAATACTCCCAAGGGATTAAAATTTGGCCACCCTTTCAATCAATATAGAGTTTAGGTAATTATTGATACCATGTTCTATGTGGCTGAATACCATGAATTTGGTTTTAGTGGTATTTATCTTTAAACCGTAATTTTCGCCAGCTGCATCGGTTTTTTATTAAGTAGCTTAAGCTTTTCTACAATATCGGCCAGTATGACCAGTATAGTTGCTGTGGGCAAACCGTTCACTTTTACTCCGATTGGAGGTATTCCTTCAAATGCATCTTTGAGAACTCGATCGAATAGGGTTTAAATAAGAGCGGTGAGAGGATACAATCCTGTCGGATACCTTTCTGTATGCTCATGTTTTCTATTTTGTCATTTCTTATGCGAATATTAGCCTTCTGTCCCCAAAGTTTTTTGTAATTCTGATGTCTTTCACATCCGGGGCGACGTTGATGAAGCCCTTCCTCAGAGCATTTGGAACAGCATCTCAATACCTTTGTAACTTTTTGGTTTACACGACAAGCAATTTCTGTTAGCGATTATCCAGCCTATCTTAAGCTAATAATACGCCACGTTCAAAATCTGTTAATTGGAAAAATATTGATGTTTACGTACTCTTGACACTATTCTCAAGTTCAGAAGATAATCGTGAACAAACAATTTGCAAAATTGACGGTTAATTACACTGACTGGTTTATTTATTGTTATTACGTGCAAAGAAAAAGGCAATAAACTTTATTCAAATGTGAATCATCAGTTGGATATTTTATAAAAATTTCAATCAAATTGTTCAAAAAAATCTATGTGTTACAAAAGACAGTATATATATATAGTATTAAACTTGTTATCTGCAATGACACACTCATCCAAATTAGGCCACAAGGACTTAATTTATTGTACATTAAACATTGTACTGAACTCCATAAATTCAATTAATTCAATAGTTAACAATGATAATTAATAGTTTGCAGTGTAATTACAAGAACGCTCTTATGGTTTTAATTTTCTACAACACACTTATTGGCGACATTGTTTAACATTACATGCGACGCACGCTTCGCGATTTTAATGTCAATGCCACTCTTTCGCTTTTCTCTCGTAGAAGTCATAAATTTTTCCTAATTGAAAAATTACGTCAAATGTCAATGCTATAATAATAACCATTATACTATAAATAAAATCGGTATAGCTGTTTTTACCAGTTAAAGTGTTTTAGATAAATGTTTTTGTATTTTTTAAGTGGACATGTAAAGTAAAATTAATAAATCAATAACACAGAAAAAATAATTGGAGTTTAGAGTGGAGCATGTCTGGAAGCACATATTCTTGGCTGTGAAATTTAATAAATGTTTAACAATCATAATCAAAAATGATTTAAATATATCAATGAGTTTAGGCAAATATTTGATTATTTTTTTAAACTAAATATTTTAGAAAAACTCGAAGAAAACAAGATTTATAAATATTAAAACTAAAAAGGCTAAAATGTCGAGAGCAAAAATTAAATTTATAAAGCAGAAGAAAAAGAAAGATTTAATTAGAAAAACACGAAAAACATTTCGTATTTATTTTAAATTAAATACAATACAGCTGTAGATTTACAAAATGTTTTTCGTGTTTTTTCTAATTATTTGTTAAGTTTCTACAACGTGAAGGACTTTAATACATTGTTATTACGAAAAATTTATTCAGGTATAAAAATCATGTCTTCAATTACTATTTAGTAGACATATTAATATTTATGAGATAGGGAATTTATTAACTAGGATGAAGGTAATTATAAAATATAGTAGATTATGTTATTACGTCAGTACGTATTGACATACTGATTAATTAATCGGAACTAATAAATAAATCAATGAATAATTACCCATGTTATCGTCCTCTTATCACATTCGCACATGAAATCAATTAATTAATGAAATTCGCGATACTAGACGAGATGTGTTGACCGCGACGTTGATTCCGACTAAACTGATTACGGTAATACGAAATATTCTAGTTTTCGTGAGAACCCGTTTTTTCGGTTGTCGAAATGATGACCTCGTCATATCGTCACCATAGACATTTAACTTGACTGATGACATGGATGACCCTCGCATGTGCGTGTTTCATAATTGTACGCACAAACAAGAGTTCGTTGTTTCCTACAACTTGGAATTCTATGAATACCATGGCTATTATGCAAATAAAAATAGTAACGAGATTGTTATCATGTTTGATAAATAAGAATGTTAAGCAGCGATTATGACTATGATTGGGTATAAGAATTATGTTGGATCTTGTTACTTTAATTATAAATTGTTTGCAGTACCCTTTTGCTGATAATTAGAGTGATTAATGCAGCATATCATTTTTTCAAATAATTAGCTTAAATATACATTAAAATTACATTTTTCAAGTTATTGCTGTGCTTATCTGATAGTATACAGATGTTCTATATGAGTTGTCTTTATCTTTCGCTATATTGTTATTTTTATTAGTTTTATTGGTAACGATAGGCAATAATAAAAGAGATGTATTAGTTATCAAAAGGTGTTTCCTTTCAAAATAAAAAAAGCAGTAATTTTATTGATTAGAATTGTAAAGGATCTACCATGAAAAGGCCCTCTATGATGATACCCGATTGCAAGAGAGAAGACACGCTGACAAGTACACGAAACATAATTATGCAGTTTTTGGCAACATGTAGCAGGACTCAAGGTCGCCGCCATCACTCCTACCGAACGCTGTCCATCCACTTGTATATCTCACAACCAATCCCAACTGTTGCATCCTCAATACCCCTTTGCTTCGAGTTTCAGATGACTCAACCCCATTTCCCGTACTTTTACTTTCGCTTTAACAATATTTTGCCACACCCTCTTGAACAGAATTTATCATGAAAAGAACATCTTAAGACATATATCAATACATTTGGCTACAAACTACCAACATTTTTCAAATTCCATCCGACTATTTCGTTTTTACAGATGGAGTCAATATTTCGGAATAACCATGTTACAAGTTCACGATGTGGTTGCGACTTTGTTATTATTATTATTCCTTTATTTGCCCAACAGAATACAAATTCCAATTACAGGACAACAAAAAATAAATTAAAGTCAAATAAATTACATCATTTATATATATGAGAAATAGCAATGGCCCTAGATTAGAGCCTCGAGGCACCACATATTTCGGTACATATCTAAATAATTCAAAGTTATTGTGAATTACACTTGCCTGTCTACAACTCAAATAGTTAGAAAAGAAATGTATAAGATTATCGTTAATTCCAAAGCATGATAATTTGTTTAATAGAATATTGTGACTTACCTTGTGAAAGAAGGCCTTTGAAAGATCGGTATATGTAACATCAACTTCTAGATTTTTGTCCATATTTTCAAATATAAACTGAGTAATTGTTAGTAAGTTACTAACCGTGGATTTCTTTGCCATGAAACCATGGTGATTCGGTGATAAAAATGGTTCTACTTAATAATAAAGTTGACTATATATACACATTTCAAAGGCCTTTGACAAATTAGACAAAATACTAATCGGTCTATATTTTTTTATGTCAGCTCGTTTTCCATTTTTTAGAAACCGGAACTACACGGCATTTCTTCCACAATGTTGAAAATATACAAGTGCGTAATGATAAATTAAATAGTGTAGTGAGAGCTTCAGAAAATATTTCCGCACAATCATTTACTAGAAAACTAGGTACCTGATCTGGACCAGAGACACAATTACTCTTAAATTGTTTTAATACCTGTTTAACATTAGAAATTATGATATCGTCAATGATGATATTTTTATGAAGATTAGAAAACTGAATGGAGTCTGATGCTAAATGAATGTCATCGTCATAGACAGAATTAAAATGATTCGCAAATCCATTGACAATTTCTTCTGGGGTACTAAATGTTAAGTCATTATTCCTTAAGATAGATGGAATCGAGGACGAATTTCTTTTCAAGTTTACGAAACGCCAAAAATGTTTCATGGTTCATTAGAAATACTCTTCTCTGAATTGCAAATAAACACTGTGTACTCTTTACGAATACTCTGTTTTGGCAAATTTCTGCTTTTTTTAATTCTAAATAGTCATGGTCTGATTTAGTTCTTTTATAACGCCTATGTAAATAGGTCTTATTTTTAATTAGTTGAATGGTATCATAAGAGTACCAGGGTGAAAGATTGGTGCTCTGATACTTTTTTAAAGGGACATGTTTATTAAAGGTGAGTACTTCATAAAACTTTTCTAATGCTATATTAACATCATTGAAGTCTGATAAAAAAATCCAGTTAATATTGACCAGCTCCTCATACAATTTAGGAAAATTAGCTTTTTTAAAATTAAATTTTTTACTTTGATTATTAAATTGCGTGTAATTGTGACTGGAGTACGATATATCCAAATCGATCTGCAGTGACAGATGATGAATATCTTTTTTGATAAAAGGAGTATTATCTCTGAATATATCCACACCTTCAATATTTGTTAAACAAAGGTCAAGCAATCAAGCATTGTAATATGCTGAATGTTTTGATAGAAATTCTGGAAATTCATCAATTCACCACATGAGTTTTTATTTTTTTAGTTTATTAAGGACAGTTAGTACTTCGTTTGTCTTCATGGGTCTTAGAAATATCAACTGGGTTTAAGTTTTTTGACACTATTCAGCATATGCGGCTGCAGGAAAGCTTTGTAGTAAGTTGAGCGGTTCAGACTTGAAAAACGAGTTAAATAAGGATGCAACCTGTTCGGGGCTTTCAACTTGATTGTTGTGATGATGTAAAATAATATTTTGTATTTTGGTCGATTTATTTGATAGTTCGTTTGTGACTTGCCAGGCGAAACGTATTTTATTGTCAGAGTTGATTATTCTATTTTGATAATGGAGTTTTTTTGTATGTGTGACCAAATTTTGGTGTTGCTTTTTTGTGACTTTGTGTATGGAACTTAATGCTTGGTGATGTGACTGTAATATGTGGAGATCGTGCATCTTTTGAATAGAAATCTTTAATTCAGAGTTAATCCATGTTTTGTATTAACGACTGACGCCATATGACTGGACAAAACAAGGCAGAAAGACCCTCTTGTCGATAGCCTTTTGACAAATTAATACATTAACACTTCATTCATTATTCATCATTCCAATGTAAATATGTACAAAATTTGTCAATAAACATATGTTACTACTACTACTACTCCATGTTTTGCGAGGAGAGATGTATGTTTCTTGTAAGGGAAAGTTCTTGTTAAAATAATATTTGAACTTGTAGTGAAAAATATCGAACATGGTATTAAAATCTGACGAGTCATAGACTTGTGTCCATGATTCGGAATTTGGATCATTTAAGAAGTTTGTTATGTTTTGATTTCTGAAATAATTTATTTTTTGCTTATTTGAAGCAAGATTCAGATCAAAATTAAATAGAATAGATTTGTGGTTTAAAATTGTATTAGATAATGTAAGTGTCTTTGAGGATGCCAAGATTGTATAAATATGATCTAAACAGGATGTAGTAACAACCATCCGTGTTTTTTAAAAGTAAGTTATAGGATAATAGTAGATTTTTTAAGGTGTATTGGTTAGACTCTTCATTTGAGTTTATGTTAAAATCTCCATTTTGTATAATTATTATTTTGGTAGAGCAAACGTGGTTAAGAGTAGCTTGCAATTTCTTAATAAATAGATCATAGTTACCATTGGGAGAGTCTAAGTATATAGATATTTTGATTCCTGTCACATTTCCATAAAAGGCTGCAAACCTCTACCACGCCATCCAAGCTGAATTTTGCAAGGTCCAGGCTAGTCGTATATAGTGTTTGCTTGTACCACATTGCCACTCCTCCAACGTGGCCTAGTCTGCAGTAATTGGAGCCTAAAGTGAAAGATTGAAAATGTATTAAGGATATATTATCGTGGTTAAGCCAAGTCTCTATGAGACAAATAAATTTAAGATCGAAACAATTATAGTTGATTTAGTTTATTATCATTTACGGAACGTATGTTGAGTAATAGTACATCGTATTTACGTTGTGGTACTATTTCGATTGACTTGTGGAAGGTGTTTTCTGAAAATTTGACGTTTATTTACAAAAAATCTGTTGACGAAGGTATTCGATAGCCAGATGACGAAATCAAACAAATTGTCAGGAATACCGATTTTGAAAGATGCATAATTTCCATCTTTGTACTTTGGCTCTAGTTCTTCGATTAGAATATTTTTAATTAATTTGTGATTATCATTTTCACTTGTTTTTGCTTCTATGTACTCCCTAATCTGCTGTATTGTCACGCCTTTTTGTATTCGTGTATTTCCTTGAGATTCGGGTGCGTGCTTGAAGTGAAGTCGACTCGGCGGTACTGCGAAAATGCGAGTTCTTTTTACGCTGCATTGGTGCAGTGTTCTATTGTAGGTTTTTATTTTTCACGTTGGATGCAGGGATATGCTGGCATTTGCTTAATAGGATTCCGAGTTACGATATTGGCGAATGATGGGGCCATCTCTTGGATGTTTGTTTTGTTTGTATCCACGGGTGTTGAAGAGGTTGTCTGACCTGGGTTGGCAAAATTTTCTATGGTTTGCTGATTCGGTTTTGGGCGTTCATTTTGGAGGATTGGTTGCGCCGTCTCTGGTAGAGTAGTAGCTTTTATCTCCCATTTGGTTGGTGAGGTATCTTGGTTTGCAATGACAGATTTCTGTAATTTTGCAGTTTGCTGCAGATTTATGTTGGTATGTGGGGGTTAACTTGTGAACTGTTTGAATGCTTACTGTTACACGCCTTTAGGTTATGCGTAAGAAAATTGATTACCTTGTCTTTGGCTTGTTTTAAGTTAGGTTAATTCCTCTCTCATTTTCAAGACTAGTTGCGTGATGCGCTGGACTACTTGTTTCTCATATCGGAAACTTGCCGCATATCGAAAACTTGCCGCATATCCAAAAGTATCCTTCGATTTGAAGCAATCACAGCAAATATTGCACTTGATGGTCTTGATGGTAGAGTCAATGAATAGAAACACATATAACTTGATTACACTATATAATGGTAGTATTGAGTAAATGGCTCTAAGAGAGCGACCGGCCGCTCGGCGTCGCCATTTTAACATTTTTAATATTAATATTTTAAATTCTTTGGTAATACTCAATTTAACATATTTACGATTACTTGCGCCTCCACTCATTTCCCTTTGTCTCTTTGTGTTGGCCCTCCCGTCGCCTAGTCTTGTTTGTGTTACTGTTAGCCGCTAACACGGGCGGGGTGTGAAGAAATTATATCCAAGTCTATACCAAGAACAACGACAAACTAAAAGATAAACTTGCGATTGGAGACCTTAAAAACAAGAAACATAAACAAACCGAAATCTTCAACAGCACTTCCTAGATCCTGATCCTGAGCGACAATTACGGGAGAAATATGGGACATTTATTTGAAAGGATCGTTAGCAAACTCACTAACCAACTAAAAATCATGTCCATCTGTAAATCCGATGCTAATTTTTATGGTGTCATAGAACATATTAAGGAACATTTTACACAAATGGATTATGTTCTCATTATGGCCGGCACAGTTGACACAATTAAAGGTCGCCACTTAGATTTAAGAAAAATAAACCAAAAAATGCCACTAATTAATTGAACTAATGCTTACATTATTGAAAATCCTCCTTGGAAAGATACACAAATCTTAAATAATTTCATAACCCCAATTAATACCCAATTAGCCAAGTATGCAAACGTGGTTAAGTGCATAAACATTAAAACTAAGGTAATCACGAGTACCTCCTCTTACATACAAAATAGATACAGTTTTCAATAATTTTTTCAATATCATCATCATCATCAACATGCAGCTGTCTGAGTCCTCTGCTGGACATAAGACTCCCCCATTTCTGCCCATTCCTTTTTGCCTTGAGCTTTTTGTACTCAGTTGCCTGCACATCTCTTTAGATCGTCCGTTCAACGTGTAAGGGGTCTTCCCTTGCTTCTTTTTATCAAGCGCAGGCTCCACTCGAGCAGACTTTTCGTTCATCTTCCATCCGTCACCAAGGATGGAATTGAGAACAAGGATTGTGAGATTATCGAAATTGAAACTAGTAATAATATAATACTGACTGCATACAGATCGTTAGGCTTAGATTTCAATAACTTCCTATTTATATCTAAGATTTAATGAGGAATACCGAAACAAAACAATCCTTGAAGATTTTGGACTCACTTATGGTTTAAGGTTTTTGGTTAATTTTAAGTTAGATAATTCAGGCACCAATTGTATCGATTCAGCGGTACGGCCTGTAGAAACAGGAATCTCGGATCACAGGTGAATCTTATTTAACATAGTATCTAAGAAATCTACTGGTAACGCGTAATCACACGTCAAATTTCAGCTGCTAGTAAATTAACCCTATTTCAATTGCTAGATTTACAAGAATGAAGTTTCATTGACGATACCTCTAATATAAATGACTCCTTCGATACATTTTTATCCATCTATCTGAAGCACTTCCACTCATCTTTTCCTGAAAATGTATTAGGTACACCGGATAAGACGGTTAAAATTAAATGTTTCACCAAAGTGCTAGCGAACACGAGAAACTTTTTAAACCTAAACTCTGAACTTTATAACCAAAACCAAGATCCTGAAATGAGAGAAATTAGAAATCGTTACAGGATTAACTATAAGTATATAATTTGATAACGCTTATATTAAAGTCAATAACTATAAACCAAAAGCAGTCCACAAAGCTTTTATCATTAATACAAAAAGAGTAACAAATAACAACAATAATAAACCTTCAGATATATCTGCAGAAGACTTTAACATATTCTTTTCTAAAGTCGCTAGCAAAATTATAAACTTATTGCCTGAATCTACTATGGACCCAACTAGTTTAATGTGTGGTAATCTTATCAACTGTAAAGACTATTTTAAGTGTTCTGAATTTTCATCTGGTACCGTTAGGGATATTATAGGTAGCCTAAGTAATAGTGCAAGTAGAGGCATTCATGGCCTGCGTACTGACGTAATAAAGTCAGTACTAAACGCTATTATTACCTTTGGTGAAATTACTAAACTTTTGTATCAGGAACAATATTTTTTGAAAACGGCTGTAATTCCTATTCATAAAAGAAGGTGAATGTTATAACCCCAATAACTTTCGCCCTATCTCA